>WNWU01000068.1:3716856-3741060 GCA_012654045.1 Ptyas mucosa
CCCCCCCCCCCCGGACCAAAACAAATTAAAGTTTAATTTTTGTGTGTTGTTTAATGGACTGTTAAGTTGGCCACGCCCACCCAGTTACATGACCACATAAGCCATGCCCTTTCAGTCGCATGACCTAGCCACGCCCACCCAGCGGGTCCGCCCCCCCCCCCAACAGTCTGAGGGATCGTGAATTGTCCCTCTGTTTAAAAAGTTTGAGGATCCCTGTTTTACAATTTTCACAAAGGTCCTTTAAAAACACTTCCAAGTAAGATTGCTTTTCAGTTTTATATTCCACTGTAATAATATACAGTATTTGTTGATCTCAGTCATCACTGAAATGTAAAGTTAATTAATAAAACAACTAAACATGTGCAAAACATGAACTCATCGTATATTGGTTAGAACAGATGAACGACGCCAGTGACTTGAAGCCCATACAATCGAATATTAGATTAATCTAGGGCTTGAAGTATTCATGGTCACATCCTGGGTTTGTTAACGTGACCTGCTGAGGCATGTATTTTCAGTCAATATTTATTTATTTATTGGTTCGATTTATATGCCGCCTTTTTCCGGAGTCTCAGGGCGGCTATTATTAATAAACATATTGCAATTGGTTGGGTTTCTGCAAGTTGAGAAACCAAAATTGAGCATCCCCATAAAAACCAAATTCCAAAATTGAGCTGGTTCCTTTGTAATCATATTTCACTTCACATACAGGTAGTCCTCCACTTACAACAGTTCGTTTAGTGACCGAATTTACAACGGCACTAAAAAAAGTGACCGATGACCATTTTTCACACGACCTTTGCAGCATCCTGATGGTCACGTGATTTACACTCAGATGCTTGACAATTGGTTCATATTTCTGATGGTTGCAGTGTCCTGGGGTCATTTTGTGACCGGACTAACAAAGTCAGTGGGGAAGCCGGATTTACTTAACAACCGTGTCACTAATTTAATCAACTGCAGTGATTCGCTTTACAAGTGCGACGAGAAAAGTCGTAAAATGGGACAAAAGTCACTGAACAAATTATATTAGCATATATTAGCAACATATATTCTGGGTTCAATTGGGGTCGTAAGTAGAGGACTACCTGTATTTACTAGGGGTATTACAACTGTATAGTTTGGGGTATATAATACACAGCGTGCATCTTTACTGATTTATTAGATGTAACTAGTATTGTGTGAACTTTCTTGCTGAAAATATAAGACATTACAATCAAAATTAAACCTGTAGGAGACTTACATTGATATGATCTGCTATTGCATAAGGCCAGCTTTCTATATCTTCTATGAAGATAGAGTTTAAATCTCAATTCCATACATGGAGCAAACTTCAGGTTTACATTTCCTTAAGGAAGGGTGTTGCATAACAAGAGGATGTATATAAATCTCTGGATTACAAGGTCCATTCAGAACATAGATCCCCGTTTCTCGAATTTGGCAGCCTAAAGATGTGTGGACTTTATCTCCCAGAATTCTCTAAACAGCACCTTAAGACTTTTATATATATCCAGATTTAATAACCAAAAGCCAACGCTGTTTTATATTGCAGTTAAACAGGTTTAATCTATTAAATGAACAGTCATGTCCTGTCCTGGTCACGGTCTGCCCTCTAGTGACATATTCCTGAGACAATTTAAGTGCAGTTTTGGGTGTGTCCACACACTACATTGTTTTAATTGTGTTTTATTGAATCATAGACAGTTCTTGGCGTTCACCATATTAAGGCACCAACTGTGATATACTATCCACAGCTATGAAGTTTGCATAGCAGAGGCAACAATCAAAAGATTGACCAACTACAGCACAACTTTGTTTTTGTTTAAAATAAAAAAGTGAGAACAGGAGTCAGCAACCTGTGGCTCTGGAGCCGCATGTGGCTCTTTTACCCCTCTGCTGCGGCTCCCTGTCACTCAAAATATGCGTCATAAACCGCCAATGTGTGACACCCACCGGCACGTGATTTATTGAGCTTTTCAACCCCCGGTAGGCCAACTATGGATAAATCCAAGAAAAGAAAAGTTTCAGAAGAAAACAGAACATTTAATTCAACTACATGTGCTAGTTTTGTGGCCGCTCAAGAAATAGTCAGGCATGGGATGGGTTTTGTGGCTCCCGGTGTTTTCTTTTCTGTGGGGAATGGGTCCAAATGGCTCTGAGTGTTTAAGGTTGCAGACCCCTGGGTTAAAACAAGTGATTCTTGTTTATGTGTACTGTTAACATAAGGGAAACATAGGAAAAACATGAGCAGTATCGCTTCTGGCATCATTTCCAACTTTTAACTAGCAAAGGCCAAAAGTATTGCTCAATGATTTGGCATCTACCTGGTTTTGATGCCTCCAATCTAGGCAGGTCTCCTTGGGAGAAGGGAGCTGGGAGTATCACAGGATCTGGAATACAGATATTCCTCAATTTACAACCAGGGGTGAAATCCAGCAGGTTCTGACAGGTTCTAGAGAACCGGTAGCGGAAATTTTGAGCAGTTCGTAGAACTGGCAAATACCACCTCTGGCTGGCCCCAGAGTTGGGTGGGAATGGAGATTTTGCAATATCCTTCCCCCAGGAGTGGGGAGGGAATAGGGATTTTGCAGTATCCTTCCCCTGGAGTGGGGTGGGAATGGAGATTTTGCAGTATCCTTCCCCTGCCACGCCCACCAAGCCACACCATGCCCACCAAGCCATGCCCACAGAACCGGTAGGAAAAAAAAATAGGATTTCACCACTGCTTACAATTCATTTAGTGACCATTCAAAGTTACAATGGCACGGAAACAAGCAGGGTGGATAAAAATCAGAATTTTTTTTATTTAAATTGGAATTTTTTTTATTTTTATCAAATTTATTTTAATAGAATGCTTTCGGAGTAAAAATCTATCTAAAGGTAGTTTTCTGTTTTAAGATACATTCATAATTTAGTTTATTCAGCATGAAATGGAGCTTAGTTATGTAGCAGGAGGCGGTCTATTCTGCAATATTGGGACTTCGGTGAGTCAGCAGCAGGTCAGAGAAGGAGTTGACAGAGATGACAGTTGCTCTTTCAAAATTATGATTTAAATCAAGCCTCTTTTACTAGTGATTTAAATCAACTCCACTCTGGAAACAAGCGACTTATGACCAGTTTACACACGATCGTTGCAGCTTCCCCATATTTATGACAGGTGCAGTGTCCCTGGGTCATGTGATCATTTTTTGCGATCTTCTGGCAAGCCAAGTCAATGGCCCCGCTGCGAACCGGTAGTAAAGGTAAGTAGAATTCACCCCTGCTCAGCATATTGCCCCCCAAAATTTGGGTCCTCATTTTGCTAGCATCTCAGTTTAAGGGACTCATGGAATTAAGAAGGGTTGACTCAGTGTAGTAGCCATTCTTGGCTAGGATCTCCTTCTGGAATTCTTTTTCTAGGAATTTCAGTAGCAACCATTTAAGGATACAAAGTGGATCAGCCTGAGAAGGCATGTTGTTAAGTGCCCACGCCGTTCCCTTGTGTGAGGTGTCAGGTAAGGCAAAACAAAGAAATGTGAGTTCTCTCAGAGGATAGTTAATAACATAAAAAGGGGTGTTTACGAGAGAACAGAAAATTAAGCACAAACACTGATCAATAGCCCATTGAAGTACACAGTGGAGTACCGCAAGATTCTGTTCTGCCCCAGCTACGGACCCCAAAGAATGCAGCACGCACAAAGTCCGTACAAACCTTAATTTACTAATTAAAGACTACTAATGAGCTTTCTTAGTAGTTGTTTAAACACAAGTACAATAAATCAGTCTTTTCTGAACAAGGGCTGTTAATTTAACTTCATTAACAGCTGACAATAATTCAAAGAATAATAACTTAATTCTGAGGCACAGTATTTCAGATAACCATAATCTTACTGTGGTTGGCAGAATGCCCAGAAGCAATTTGCAGGAAAACTGATAAGAGAGGAACAAGAGCCAAATCAAACATTTTCTGTAATCAAGACGCGAAGGAATATGAACGAAGTTGTTTCCTGCAAATTGCATCAGTCGTCATCCTTCCTTAAATAGGCTAGGGGAGTGGCCAATTAGCCCCAAGCCTTACTCTCCAGGAGACCTCCTCCTGAGGAGCCACTCCTGCCTTTTCGCAGCTCTGCGCGCTTGTGCATCGAGAAGAGGCTCCTCCTCTTCTTCCTCTTCACTTATCGGAGCTTCTGGAGGTTCTGAAGGCCCTGGCTGAATCCCCGCCTCTGGCACCACATCTTCTCCAGCCTCCTCATTGTCCGACTCGAGTGCCAACTGCACAGGCTGCTGGCGCAGCACCACACCAGCCTCCTCGCTGTCAGAATCAGCTACTAACTGCACAGGCCTCTGAAGGCCCCCAACAGATTCTGTCTTAGGCCCAGTACTCTTCAATATCTTCATAAATGATTTAGATGAGGGAAGAGAAGGGGAAATCATCAAATTTGCAGACAACACCTAGCTAGCAGCAATAGCCAACATGCTCAAGATCCAGAAGGTTTTCAACAAACTTGAACAGTAGTGCCTATAGCTAATAAAATGAAATTTGATGGTGAGAAAAGTAAGGTTTTGCACTTAGGCAAGAAAAAACCAAATGTATAGAATTGGTGAAACCTGGCTCAATAACAATAACTGTGACAGGGATCTTGGAGTGCTAGTGGACAATGGGATAGAATCAAGATCACATAAAGTGTTAGCACCACTTTACGAAGCCTTGGTAAGACCACACTTGGGATATTGCATTCAGTTTTACTATAGGGTCTTTTGTTTCTGTAGAGCAGAGGTGTCAAACTGGATTTCTTCGAGGGCTGGATCAGCATTGTAGTTCTCCGCGGGCCAGCCAGGCGGAGGGGGGAGACAGAGACGAGATGGAACCTCCTGTATTACCTTGCCAGCCGAAACACGGGCCCCCGTGCCCTGTTTTCAGCCTGGATGGCCTCCTGCAGCACCTTACCAGCTAAAATGGGGCATGGGGGAGGGGCTATCTTGGCTGGCAGAGTGCTGCAGGAGGGAGTCCAGGATGAAAACGGCATCGGGGGCTGTGATTTGGCTGGCAAGGTGCTGCAGGAGGCTGTCTACGCCAAAAAATGGGGTGGGGGGGCTGCGTTTTGGCCAGCAGGTGCTGCAGGAGGCCATCCAAGCTGAAAATGGGGCATGGAGAGGCTGCATTTTGAAGACCAGGGTGTTGCAGGAAGCCGTCCAGGCTGAAAATGGGGCATGAAGGAGCTGCGTTTTGGCCAGTAGGTGCTGCAGGAGGCTGTCCAGGCTGAAAATGGGGCATGGGGAGGCTGCATTTTGGCCAGCAGATGCTGCAGGAGGCCATCCAGACTGAAAATGGGGAATGGCCCATTTTGTCTGCCAGAAGCACCGTGGGCCAGTCCTTTGCTATTTCCAGGCCGGACCCACAGGCCAGATTTAAGCACCCCACGGGCCGGATCCGGCTATGGGCCTCGAGTTTGACACCCCAGGTGTAGAGGGTTGGGCTTAATAGTTAAGTGGAACTATTCAGCTGTAATCTTGCCCCCTTCTACAACATAGATGTAAGTAATCTGATTGGAGAGCTGTCATGGCTTGGGTTCACTATTGATAAGAAGCGTTGAGAAAGACCTGGCTACCTTCAATCAGTTCTGAACTTCATAAATAGATAATCTGCATCCTAAGATACTGAGTTGTGAGACACAGCCAGTTTTTTCTACTTTGCAGGATAGTGGTCTGCTCCTGACTACAACATCACTACAGAGTGTTAAGGGACTATTTATAAGCCGTATCTAAAAGTGCTCAGAAGTGTTCCTATGAAATAATAGGAAATGTTGTCTATCTGGTAATTTTTAATATTAGATCATTGATTGAAAATAATTTTAGCTGATCTCTGTGTACTCTGTTATAAAACCCTCAACAGAATACAAAACTGTTGAAAGCAAAATGGCATTTAACAAAGACAAATTTGTAACACAAATACGGGTGGAATCAAATCTTTATCATTAAATCCCATTACAAATGTAAAAGATTTAGAAGCCAGCAACAAAGGGGTGAAATAATACTGAATGCTTACTAAAAGACAACATACTACTTGCTGATAAAGCCAGAACGTATCAGCGATATTTACTCAACTATTCAAAGCATAATAATTTCTTGCACCACATTTAACAAGAACTGGCTTGCCAGCTATTTCTTAAGCACCTTTGCATTCAGTTCTAGTGAGAACTGATTTCTTCTCCCAGTCATATCCAAAGTTGGCTGGATAAATATAACGCTAGGATGTAAAAAATGAATGGAAACAATACAATTTTTTTTAAAGCCAGAATTATTAGTGGATAATTCCAAATATTAATTATTTGGAATTAAATAATTCCAAAGCAAAGGCTCCCATGGCACTAATTTTATAAGATTCCATCTAAAGGTTTAGCTTAACAACTGTATACATAACAAGGCATGTATGAGCATGTCAGACCTCTAGAGCAGAGACGCAACTCTCAATTGGGAATGTAAAGCAGATTGTACAAGGTTTCCAAGCGTACTTTTTCCATAATTGTGTTTTTCAAAGATGCGTAGATACTTTTTAAAGTTTTTACCTCAGAATCATCTACCTAAGAGTCAGCTTTTTATAGTTTTTCTCCGAGAAAGTTTTTGCATGAAGTCTACATGGAATGGGGTGGCCAATAAATTCAAATAATAATAAAAAAAATAGATGGCTGTGGCAATGGAACCATAATTCCTGAATTGCAGGGTTTTTCACTTTTAAATTGTGTGGACTTCAGCTTACAGAATTCTCCAGAGAGCCCATGCTGACTGGAGAATTCTGGAAACTGAAGTCCATACATCTTAAAATTGCCAAGGCTGAGAAGCTGCCTGTAAATCAGTGGTGGGTTTCAAAAAAATTTACTACCAGTTCTGTGGCTGTGGTTTGGTGGGCATGGCGTGGCTTAGTAGGTGTGGCATGGCAGGGGAAGGATACTGTAAAATCTCCATTCCCTCTCCAATCCAGGGGAAGGTTACTGCAAAATCCCCATTTCCTCTCAGTCAGCTGGGACTTCAGAGGCAGAGAATAGATGGGGACGGGGCGAGTCAGACTTTTTACTACCGGTTCCCCAAACTACTCAAAATTTCCGCTACCGGTTCTCCAGAACTGGTTAAAACCTGCTGAAACCCACCCCTGCTGTAAATGAACTGTAGCCTAATCCTTTCTTCACATTCAGCTATATACATACATACAACTTTGGTACATATTGATACATCATTATTTATTTATGTATTTAGTTATTTAATAACTCTATATATGTAAAGTGGTCCAATGAAGTCAGGTTATGATGTCACATGAGATACAATCCACATTTCTAAACGACGGATGGTTCTACATCAAGAAAATTATTTGTAAAAAGAGAAAGGATGGTATGACAAAATTATTTGCACACCTTGGAAATGAGATGCAGAACAGATTTGCCTGTAGCAAATGATTTCATGTGCTTAGTCAACCGTGACTATGTAGGCTATTCCGTCCTACTATGCTATTATTGAAGTGTAATTCAAGACGTGGATTATTTATACTTAAGGTGTCTGGGTAGTTCACAAAAGTTTTACATCATGCGTACATTTTCACTTTTGAGCTGTCGGTTTGGCATTCTGGAAATAAGATATGCGGACATTTAACATGGGTGGTTTTCTTGCAGTCTCAGCCGTTAAGAGGAATGTTCTTGGTTGAAAATTCCAGCAAACTTCATTGTGTACAGCTTTCAAGGGGGAAATCTGACAGTCCTTGACTTGCAACTGTTTATTTAGTGTCCTTCAAAGTTACAACAGCACTGAAAAAAGTGACTTATGACTGTTTTTCCGCCTTACAACCATTACAGCATGGAAACCAGTGGTGGGTTCCTCCCGGTTCGGCCCGGTTCTCCCGAGCCGGTAGCGGTGACAATATGACGTCACCGAACCAGTTCTGCCCCCCTGCGCAAAAAGTCATTTTGTGACTTTTCCTGCCACAGAAACAAGGGGACCTAATTTTGCTTTTCTTCTGTTAAAATCCAGTTGCTCTCTAACAGGTCTCTGTGTTGGGTGCTCCTCTGCTTCTGACAGGGATTCAAATAAGATTATCCTAATTAAATGTTTTTAGCAATATTTATAAAACTTCCCCAAAAATAAAATTTAAAAAGGCTGTTTTGAGGGGGGGAAAGTAAGGAGGAATTCCAGGCCTGGCTTTTCCACCATTCTCCTCTCACTCTTGTTTCTATAATAGATATTGGAGCATGAATTTATTATACTGATGTTAGCGTATTATGTGACAAAACGAAAGCGATGTCTTTTCCAAGTGACTATCACAGGATTGTGGTCTGCCCATATATTTATTTCTATTTCTATTTGTTCGATATTCAAAATCAATACCATTGCTGTCCATATCATGTCTAACCTAGACCAAGATGAATGTCTGTCAGAATAGAAAGTATATTGTCTATTTTTCCTATTTCTATCTTCTCCATGCATCTTTTAAATTTATTTCCTCTGTCATCTTGAAGAAAGATTTCGGTAGTATCTTTCTACTATGTCTTACTATTTTGTGTGTTTTACAGTACAAGTTTTCATCCACTATACCATTAAAATCACCCAGCAATGTCTTCAACAATACTGCAATCTCCCAAAACACGGGAGCTTTAATTACAGATGCAAGAACAAGAAAGCAGAAGTCTGCTTGAGGAGAAAGAGGAAACAGCATGAAAATAGTCTTTGTAGCAAGGGGGAAATCCAACAGGTTCTGGAGAACCGGTAGCAGAAATTTTGAGTAGTTTGGAGAATCGGCAAATATCACCTCTGGCTGGCCCCAGAGTGGGGTGGGAATGGAGATTTTGCAATATCCTTCCCCCAGGAGTGGGGAGGGAATGAGGATTTTGCAGTATCCTTCCCCTGCCACACCCACCTAGCCACACTCACAGAACCAGTAGTAAAAAAAATTGGATTTCACCACTGCTTCCTAGCCTTCTCTGGTTCACCTGCTATAGCAGCAATTCACACTTAATTATAGGTAGTTAGTCAACAGAGAGAGACAAAAAGAGCAGGAAATTCCTTTATTTTACTTGTAGTTCAGAGAGGAAAAACAGTAACATTTCCATTCGGTCCAGGTAGCCCAAACTTACAACCACAATTGAGCCCAACATTTTCTGTCGTTAAGTGAGACATTTGTTAAGTGTATTTTGCCCCATTTTTATGACCTTTCTTGCCGCAGTTGTTAAGTGAATCACTGCGTTTGTTAAGTTAGTGGCACAGTTTTTAGAATAGAATAGAATTCTTTCTTGGCCAAGCGTGATTGGACATACAAGGAATTTGCCTTGGTGCATACGCTCTCGGTGTACATAAAGGAAAAGATACATTTGTCAAGAACCATAAGGTACCACACTTAATGATAGTCATAGGGAACAAATAAGCAATCAAATCCTATTGGGAAACAGTCAATAGAAATTGTAAGGATACCAGCAACAAGGTTACAGTCATACAGTCATAAGTGGGAGGAGATGGGTGATGGGAACGATGAGAAGATTAATAGTTGTTAAGTGAATTGGCTTCCGCACTGACTGTGCTTATCTGAAGGTTGCAAATCATGTGACCTGGGTCCTTGCAACCGTCATAAATGTGAACCAGTTGCCAGATGTGCAGACATTTTGATCACATGAGCTCAGGGATGCTACAACAGCTGTAAGTGCGAAAAATGATCAAAAATCACTTTTTTCCAACGTTGCTGCAACTTTGAACAGTCACTGAACAGAATGTTGTAAGTCAAGGACTACCTGTAGCAGGTATGATAAGATAGGGAAGGGCTCTTTCTCTTCTTTTTCTCCCCCCCCCCCCGTTTCGAATCCTAGTGTTACTCCTGATGATTATCTAGATTAGTCCCCACAGTTTTATGACAAAGGTTTTTAAAAGTGGTTTGTCTCCGTTCTCCAGAAGCGAGACATCTTCTTTCGCTCTTGGAACTCCACAAAAGCTGCAGCTTTTTTTAAATGTGAACTTTGTCTCTCTAGATCTTCTCATCTTCATCTGGCTCTTATTCTCGTCGAACTTGTTCTGGTCTTGGTCTCAATTCAACATTTCTTCCAGCCAGCTACTGCAAATGGGACTGGGATACCAGCCAAGAGAGCTCCTCCCCAGCCTATGTCTGTTTCATTAGGTTAGCTATATTTTGCACCAGAGACATGGCTCAGCATGTCCCTGAAACATGCTTTATTATCTCACCTCCTCCTAGAAGCTTTCAGGCCAAACTTTTTAAAAAAAAAATTAGCCTTGAACCCTATTAGATACCTCCCCCCCAAAAAAATCAGGGGTGAAATCCAGCAGGTTCTGACAGGTTCTGGAGAATTGGTAGCGGAAATTTTGAGTAGTTCAGAGAACCGGCAAATACCACCTCTGGCTGGCCCCAGAGTTGGGTGGGAATGGAGATTTTGCAGTATCCTTCCCCCAGGAGTGGGGTGGGAATGGGGATTTTGCAGTATCCTTCCCCTGGAGTGGGGTGGGAATGGAGATTTTGCCGTATCCTTCCCCCAGGAGTAGGGAGGGAATGGGGATTTTGCAGTATCCTTCCCCTGGAGTGGGGTGGGAATGGAGATTTTGCCGTATCTTTCCCCCAGGAGTAGGGAGGGAATGGGGATTTTGCAGTATCCTTCCCCAGGAGTAGGGAGGGAATGGAGATTTTGCAGTATCCTTCCCCTGGAGTGGGGAGGGAATGGGGATTTTGCAGTATCCTTCCCCTGGAGTGGGGTGGGAACGGAGCTTTTGCAGTATCCTTCCCCTGCCATGCCCACCAAGCCACGCCCACAGAACCGGTAGTAAAAAAAGTTGGATTTCACCACTGCCCTGAATTCAGCAGAGAATGCCCAGACGTTGGATTCAAATAGGGATTTCAATTCCTAACAGTAAAACAAAATATCTAGGATTTATGTATTCTTTTGCATGGCTTTTAACCTGATGGAGGCCTTTCTTCCCCATCCCAACAACAGGTAGCAGCAATCACAGGATTCTACCTCTGGGCATGAAAGGTATTACTTACCTATGGAGTTTGGATTCTACCCACATTAAAGGTAGGTATGATTAATCCCCTTGCCTTGATAATAAAGGGCAATTATTTATGCTCACATGCTGTCAGATGTTGATCATAAATGAAGATAACATAATAAGCAGTGCAACCAAATTGGTTAGAATAATGAATAATTTGGATTGGGCAACTTCTCTCAGAAACTTAGAACCTTAGGCCAGGGGAGGCCTATAACGTGCCATTTTTAAAGAAATTCTATTGGTTACAGGTAGTTCTCGACTTACGACCACAATTGAGCCCAACGTTTCTGTTGCTAAGTGAGACAATTTACGACCTTTCTCACCACAGTTGCTAAGTGAATCATTGCAGTTGTTAATAACACGGTTGTTAAGTGAATCTGACTTCCCCATTGACTTGGCTTGTTAGAAGGTCGCAAAAGGGGATCACATGACCCGGGACATAAATATGAACCATTTGCCAAGCATCTGAATAGAATAGAATAGAATAGAATAGAATAGAATAGAATAGAATAGAATAGAATAGAATAGAATAGAATTCTTTATTGGCCCAGTGTGATTGGACACACAAGGAATTTGTCCTGGTCAATACGCTCTCAGTGTACATAAAAAGACAAGATACACTCATCAATAACCACAAGGTACGACACTTAATGATAGTCATAGGGTACAAATAAGCAATCAAACCATATTAGGAAACAGTCAATATAAATCTTCAGGATACCAGCAACAAGTTACAGTCATACAGTCATAAGTGGGAGGAGATGGATGATGGGAACGATGAGATTAATAATAGTGCAGATTTACTAAGTAGTTTGACACTGTTGAGGGAATTATTTGTTTAGCAGAGTGACAGCGTTCGGGAAAAAACTGTTCTTGTGTCTAGAATTTTGATCATGTGACTATGGGGATGCTGCAACGGTCATAAGGGTGAGAAACAGTCATAAATCACTTTTTTCAGTGCCATTGTAACTTCAAATAGTCACTTAATGAACTGTTTTAAGTCAAGGACTATCTGTACTTTATAAACTGGTAGTCCCTATGGCTATATTAAATAGAATATAATCTTGTGACTTCTTTAATATATACAAAAAAATAAAATAAAAAAAAAGAATAATGGCATAACAGAAAAAACAACCACCATGGGATGAATTTCCTCTGTATAGCCTTGAAGGATTTCCAATGTATCAAACCATGATTGTTTTATAACAGAAAGTTCTTGGAATATTCTCAGATGCACCTCCTCTCATTTCTATTAATACCTACTGAAAATAAGTGAAAAGTTACAAGGAATCAGTATATTATAAGTTATCAGGAATTATTTCTAAATGAGGACAGAAGTAAATTACACACGTTTAAAATGCATGATATTTGAAATCAGCCTAAATCAGTGATGGCTAACCTTTTTGCCATCACGTGTCAAAAGCGTGGGGGGGAGTGTGGGGGACACACACACACACACGTGTCCACATCCGTAATTCTATGCCCCCCCATGCTCCCCCTGCTTTTGGCATGTAATGGCACAGTGGACCCAGTAGGCCCATTTTTCGCTCTCCCCAGGCTCCAGAGCCTTTCTAGGAGCCTGGGGAGGGCAAAAACAGCCTTCCCCACCCTCCCTAGAGGCCCTCCGGAGGCCGGAAACAAGTGTGTTTCCTGACTTCTGATGGGCCCAGAAGGCCCGAAAATCATCTGGCCGGCACACACATGCGTGCCGGAGCTGAGCTTGTGTGCCCACCGATATGGCTCCAGGTGCCACCTGTGGCACCCATGCCATAGGTTCGCCATCACGGGCCTAAACTAAGCTTTCCACTGGGATGAGACACTGAATTTGCAGCAATGGGGATTCTCTTACCCACAAAACACACAAGGTAACCCAGCTTGTCCCCAGAGCAAGTTCTCCCAGCCTGTCTTCAATCTCAAGTCGAACCACAGGTAGCCATCGATTTACAACTGCAATTGAGCCCAACATTCCTGTTGCTATTTGTTAAGTGAGTTTTGCCTCACTTTACGACCTTTCTGGCCACAGTTGTTAAGTGAATCACTGCGGTCGACAAATTAGTCACCTGGTTGTTAAACGAACCTGGCTTCCCCATTGGGGCGCCAGATTGACAGTCTGACAATCTTGGCTCATCAGACGGTCATAGGATGTTAGGACACTGCCACCGTCATAAATATGAACCCAAGTTGTCAAGCATCTGAATTCTGATCACACGATCTCGTAGGGAGGCTACAAAGGTGATCAATGGTCTTAAGTCATTTTTATTCAGCGCCATTGTTAACTTTTTTAAAAAAAAAGTTTTATTTTTTTAGACAAACATTTAATACATCAGTTATCTCTTCCCTGAGATGAAGGAATTGGAAGGGAGGAGGAAGGAGAGAGAGGGATGGAAGAGTAGGGAGGAAGGAAGGGAAGGGAAAGTAGAGTAGCAGAGAAGGTAAGACAGGGGGGAAGAGAGGAGGAGAAAGAGAATAGAAGGGGAAGTAGAGAAGAGAAGAAGAAGGTGGGGAAAGTTGGAAGGAGAAGAGGGAGAGGTTAGGTTTGAGGAGAAAGATTGCTGTATAATAATAATAATAAAAAGATGAAGTGGAAGAAAGGCAGCTCTGAACAAACAAATATAAATATATTAAGAAAAATAATGAATTGTTTAAGAATAAAAGAGGATAAATATGCACAAATAGTAAAATTAGAATTTAGGAATAGATGAAGAAGGTGTTTCTGTCTGCAAGTATAGAAATACTGAGGTATTTTTTTAAAAAAAGGAAAGGGGGGAAGACGATATTGACAAAAATTGTAATTAAGTAAAATATATTTGAATTTGACTAATTGTATAAGATAAGAAACGACCAACACTGTTCAAAAAAAAGAAAGATAGATGTGGGTGAAGGTGGGAGAGGAGAAAAGAAAAAAACCCAATAAAACTTGTTTTTTTTAAAAAAGTTATCTCTTTCCTGTGACATCTCAGTGTTATCTTCCAAAATTTCTTTCTTCTTCTGTATATGTATTATTTCTTCTATCTCGATCCTTATCCAATCCACAGTATCAGTTCATCACTAACGTAATATTCTACTCATCAGGTATTTATTTATACATACTTACATAATTAATCATTTATATCTCTTCTCCAACCAATAATAAAAATAATTCCACGTTTTAAAATATTCTGAGTCTTCTCTATCCTTAATCATCAAAGTTAATCCGTTCATTTCTGCACTTATCTTAAAAAAAAATTTTTTTTATTACTTCTTCTTCCAAAGGTTATTTTCCCCACTTTCCAATTTTGTGCATAGACAATCCTTGCAGATGTTGCTATTAACTTTTCTTTCTAAAAAATGCTTTTTTATTTTTTAGACAAACAAACATTTAATACATCAGTTATCTCTTCCCTGTGACATCTCCTTGGTGTTATCTTCCAAAATGTCTTTCTTCTTCTGTATAGGTATTATTTCTTCTATCTCGATCCACAGTATCAATTCATCACTAACGCAATATTTTACTCATCAGGTATTTATTTATACATACTTACATAATTAATCATTTATCTCTCTTCTCCAACTAATAATAAAAATAATTCCACATTTTAAAATATTCTGAATCTTCTCTATCCTTAACCATCAAAGTTAATCTGTTCATTTCTGCACTAATTTTTTTTTTATTACTTCTTCCTCCAAAGGTTATTTTCTCTTGCTTTCCAATTTTGTGCATAGACAGTCCTCCCAGCTGTTGCCATGGTTAACTTCGAGCGGTCACTAAAAAGGGACTGTTGTAAGTCGAGGACCACTTGGTCACAAAGCGGGTCATAAACCTCCCAACGATTCCCCAGCGCCTCTTGGGTTAGAAAGGGCCTTTCGTGCCTCTCCTGATGGCTGCCTGCCGGTTCTTTCAGAGGGACAAGGCAATTTTTTTCCTCCCTCACGGGGGGGAAAAAAAGGCCCACACGATCAACCCGAGGCCGGCGCGCCTGCCCAGCCACGGAGGCCGCCCTCGCGGGGAGGGTTTCCAGGGAGAAAACGCTCCACCTCCCGATTGTCCGGCCGGGGGCTCAAGCAGGCCCGCGGCGGCCGGATCTACGTGTCGGTTCCCTCCGCCGCGCGGGGCCGCAGCTGAGGCGGGCCTGGCGCCGCCAACCGACGAGGCGGAGGCGGGAAAGCGGCGAGGCTGCGCTTCCCCGCCCGGCCGTGTAGGGGGGGCCCGTCGGCCTCGGCAAGCAAGCGGGCGGCCTCGGCCTCTTGAGGAGCGGCAGACGCCGCCTGACAGGAGGCCAGGGGCGGCGAGGGCGGCGGCGGCGCCATGGAGGACATCAACTCCAACGTGAACGCCGACGCCGAAGTGAGGAAGCTGCAGGAGCTGGTCAAGAAGCTGGAGAAGCAGAACGAGCAGCTCCGCATCCGCAGCGCGGCCGGGG
Source organism: Ptyas mucosa (assembly GCA_012654045.1). Lineage (NCBI taxonomy): Eukaryota > Metazoa > Chordata > Lepidosauria > Squamata > Colubridae > Ptyas > Ptyas mucosa. Next base: position 3,732,261 of record WNWU01000068.1, read on the forward strand.
CGCCCGGCGGCAGCCCCAAGAGGCTCCTCAGCGGCGGAGGCGGAGGAGGGTCGGGCGCCTGCACGCCGCCGCTGCTCTTGACGCCTCCCGCCGCCGCCCAGCCCTCGCCGTCGCCCCTGGGGCTGGAGAGCCGCGGCCTCAACTCCAAGGCCGGGCCGACGCGCCGGCCTCTCCCGGACGACGAGCGAGGAGGTGCCGAAGCGGCGCGGGGGACCGCCGAGAAGAGCGGCCTGCTAGACGAGGTGGAGCCGCTGAGGCCCGACGAGCTGGAGAGGCTGGCCGGCTGCGAAGAGGACGAGACGGGCTGGTGAGGAGGGAGAGCGGGGCAAGGGGGGCTTTGGGGAGGCTGGGGCGTTAGCGCTGCGGGGAGGGAGGCCGCCACACCTGAAACGGGAAGGGAAGGAGATGACTAGAGGAAGGAAGGAAGGAAGGACAGACAGACATGGGTAGAAAGAAGGAGATGACTAGACGAAGAAAGGAAAGGAAGGAAGGAGGGACATGGACAGAAGGAAGGAAGGAAGGAAGGAAGGAGGGACATGGATAGAAGGAAGGAAGGAAGGAAGGAAGGACATGGATAGAAGGAAGGAAAGGAAGGAGGGACATGGATAGAAGGAAGGAAAGGAAGGAGGGACATGGATAGAAGGAAGAAAGGAAGGACATGGATAGAAGGAAGGAAAGGAGGGAGGGACATGGATAGAAGGAAGGAGATGAAGGAAGGAAGGAAGGAGGGAGGGATATGGATAGGAGGAAGGAGATGAATAGAGGAAGGAAGGAAGGAGGGACATAGATAGAAGGAAGAAGATGAATAGAGGAAGGAAGGAAGGAAGGACGAAGGAAGGAGGGAGGGACATGGATAGAAGGAAGGAAGGAGGGACATGGATAGAAGAAAGGGGATGAATAGAGGAAGGAACGAAGGAAGGAGGGACATAGAAGGAAGGAGATGAATAGAGGAAGGAAGGAAGACATGGATAGAAAGAAGGAGATGGAGGAAGGAAGGACATGGATAGAAGGAAGGAGATGAATAGAGGAAGGAAGGACATGGGTAGAAAGAAGGAGAAGAATAGAAGAAGGAAGGAAAGGAAGGAAGGAATGACGGACATGTGTAGAAGGAAGGAGATGAATAGATGAAGGAAGGAAGGAAGGACAGGTATAAAAGGAAGGAGATAAATAGGGGAAGGAAGGAAGGAAATGAACAGAGGAAGGGAGGAAGAACATAGAAGGAAGGAGATGAATAGAGGAAGGAAGGAAGGAAGGAAGGACATGGATAGAAGGAAGGAGATGGAGGAAGGAAGGAAGGACATGGGTAGAAAGAAGGAGAAGAATAGAAGAAGGAAGGAAAGGAAGGAAGGAATGACGGACATGTGTAGAAGGAAGGAGATGAATAGATGAAGGAAGGAAGGAAGGACAGGGATAAAAGGAAGGAGATAAATAGGGGAAGGAAGGAAGGAAATGAACAGAGGAAGGGAGGAAGAACATAGAAGGAAGGAGATGAATAGAGGAAGGAAGGAAGGAAGGAAGGACATGGATAGAAGGAAGGAGATGGAGGAAGGAAGGAAGGACATGGATAGGAGGAAGGAGATGAATAGAAGGAAGGAAGGACATGGATAGGAGGAAGGAGATGAATAGATGAAGGAAGGAAGGACATGGGTAGAAAGAAGGAGATGAATAGAAGAAGGAAAGGAAGGAAGGAATGATGGACATGGGTAGAAGGAAGGAGATGAATAGATGAAGGAAGGAAGGACAGGTATAAAAGGAAGGAGATAAATAGGGGAAGGAAGGAAAGGAAGGAAGGAAGGAAATGAATAGAGGAAGGGAAGAAGGAGATGGATAGAAGGAACAAGATGGATAGAGGAAGGAAGGAAGGATCCTCCTGCCCCAAATATTGGTGGACCCTCAAAGCCTGGCTAACTCTAGGTATCCCTGTGGGGAGCAAGGATCCCCAAAGCTGGGAATCTCCCTACAAGGGTCTTCCATAAGGAATCTCCCCACAGCCTTTCCCTTCTTTGCACAGGTGCTTAAGGGGAGCAGGAAAGATGGTTTGGGGAGCTCCCTTGCTGGGTCTTGACACACTTTGGTTAACTGGGAAAAGACACAATTGGGTTGGGTGATGCCTTGAATCAACCTATTTGGGTGTGGAGTGGGCGGGTTGCGCCTTTCCTCATTCCATTATCTCATACGTGTGTGCGATGGTAAATTCACACACAGATTTTTAGAACTGGTGAGGTTTGTACGGTCTAACTCTGGTTGGGCAACTGGGTGGGTTGGGTTGGGCTGGATTGAATTAGATCAGTGTTGGTCAGTTCTGGGAGTTGAAGTCCTAATGGTCTTAAAATTGCCAATTTTGAAAAAAAAATAGATCATAGTGACTTTGAGGGCCTTTTTCTCTCAGCCTTAAAGTTGCTAGCAAGACCCTTTTGGGATTAGAATCCGATCTCTTGAAAAGACACCAAAGTTGGGGGGGGGGGGAGAGATGATGTTGCATTATAGAACAATACTTGAAAGGAATATAGAATGTGCCATAAAGTTCTGGAAAACACGTCAGCAAGAAAAGCCAATAGTCAATAAGGTTACTTGAATTCTCTCCCAATTCTCTTTCACCTTATATTTATTTGTATATTGCTTTCTATACACACACTTTCTCACACACACAAATAATAGGGTACATTTCAATTATTTTTCTATTATAGTGAGTCAGGGTGGATGTGTTCATTAGCGCCAAAATTAGATAATCGAATAGGAGATGATATATTAAGGATGCATGATGTCATTTGATTGTGGTAGCTTAAATGAACAAAGCAAGACTTTTTCACTTAAACTTGGGGTGTCGAGCGATTTCGTCCTTTTATATGTATTGCTTGTAATGATTGAGTACTGTAAATGCTTCTCCTCCCTCCCGTCCATTATATTTGCTTCATTCTTGACAGGCAGAGCCCAAGTACATTTAGGTAATTAAAATATATATATTCAGGCATATATTTAGAAGCATGGGAACCACTCTCCTATCTCATTCATCTGCAGTGTGATTCATTAGGTTAATTTTATAATTGTGAACTGAACACGGATAAACTCGTTTTAAATTTATTTTTCTTTGATGGCACAGTCACGTATGTACTTCTCAGTATTAATTCTCAAATAAGCAGAATAAAATTTCCGAGTAGAAATACTATCCTGAGGTCATTAGCTACTGATTGGTTAGTTTAACTCTTTTCCACATGTTTAATTCATTTGACTGTGTTCATTCTCCGAAGTAGAGCAAAACTTCATAAAAAGTGTCATTTTCTCTCCACAGCCTGATATTTTGCTATTGAGCTATGAACATTCTCCTGTAGATAATTTCCAGTGTTTCGACAATGGAAAAAAAGTTGATGAACTATTTTCCAAAACGCATTATTTCCTTAATCACCTTTTCATTAATTCATGCTTAAATCAGTGAAGATATTTTGGCAATAATATGGTTATGGTGTGCTGTTTTATTGTTTTCATAGTCTAGTCCACAGCTGGCATTCCCTACAGCAGGGATGTCAAACTCGATTTCATTGAGGGCCGCATCAGGGTTGTGTTTGACCTTGGGGGGCTGGGATGGGCGTGGCCAGAGTGGGCGTGGCCAGCTCAATGTCACTCATGTCGGGGGCGCCTGTGGTGGCCCGAGAGCTTTGCCAGAGAATATGGGCTCCCGAGCTCCATTTCAGCTGCGACGGCTTCCTACTGCCCTCTGCCAGCGAAAACGGAGTTGGGAGTGCCACCCACAGCCTTCGCGAGCTCCAGTTTTGGCTGTGACAGCTCCATTTTTGCTGCCAGAGGCACTGCGGGCTGGTTCTTCGCTGTTTCCAATGCGGCCCCGCAGGCCAGATCTAAGCACCTTGCAGGCCAGATGCGGCCCATGGGCCTTGAGTTTGACACCCCCGTGTCAATCCAACCTAGATAAATTAATAAACAAGAAGCAAGGTTATTTATCCCATTAAAAACTTTAAATATTGATATATACTGTATTCATTTAAAGTACGCATAAAGGTTTCCCCTGTCCAGTCATGTCCGACTCTGAGAGGTGGTGCTCATCTCTGTTTCTTAGCTGAGGCAGCGAGCGTTGTCCGAAGATGTTTCCATAGTCATGTGGCCATCATGACATCGCGCTGCAATGCAGAGCGTGCAGAGAAACGCCGAACGCTGTTAACTTCCCACCAAAGTGGTACCTATTTATCTACTTGCATTTATATGCTTTTGAACTGCTAGGTGGACAGGAGCTGGGGCAAGAATGGGCGCTCATGCCATCACGTGGTGCTCGGGTCTCGAACTCAGATTCTTAATCGCTGAGCCATCACGTCCTTGTAAGGTGTGCATATGAGGACCCAGCTTGTTGGGGGCAGTAGGCTGACTCTCTAAACAGCTTAGAGTGGGCTGTAAAGCACTGTGAAGCGGTATATGAGTCTAAGTGCTATTGCTATATGAGTGTTAAATATGGGGAAATGATACTTCATTCATAACTAGTTACAATTGTAGAATGAATGATAAAAAAATTACAAATATAATGCAGAATACAGAATAGCAACTCTGTATTAATTGTTTATGCCTACACTTTCAATGAACAATGTATACAGTTCTTGTAATTCTTTTTCCGTCCCCATCCTGTCCCCCGTCGCCCCCAAATTATTGAAATGAATAAATGTTGCCTTGGTGGTAGACTCTTTGGAATAGGATGACTGATTTTATGCCTTTTATTTTTCTGACATAAGGTCCAATTAAAGACATTTTTATTAACAGAGACTTTAAAGATATTTTAAAACTTAACAAGTCCGTTCATTAAGTACCTGCCCATTCTTTGAATGTTGAATATGTTTCATAAACTATCTGAAAACACTAGATTGAAGCTTTGGTGTCAAGCCCTAAAATATTTAAAGTATTAAAATACTTCATATAATATTTTATCTTGCAGTTTATTTTACAAGCAGTTTTGAGTTGAAGTCAGATTATTTGGGTTTTCAGTATATTGTGTAAGCTTGATTTTAGACTTGCACTGTTTGCCTTCAACTTTGTCTTCCCATCCCCTTCTTGTAATGTTCATCTTTCAGCTCCCATGCCCCCTTAACAAAGCAAAACTTCCCTGCATGTTGGAAGATTTCCTCCCCCCCCCCAAAAAATGGACAAGATCTCCTTCTTTTTAAAATTTCCTACCATCCCATCTCAAATTTCCTAAACCGTATTCCATATCATTTCTGAGTGTTAACCTATGCACAGAAAAGGCTGGTGGATATCTAAGAGGCTGTTTTGTTGTATAAACAGTTTTGACAGTTATATTGAACTAATAAAATCTGTTTTTGCGTACTGAAATTAACATTCATCTGATTTTTTTTTTCCTGGAGGGCAGGCAATCTGCCCATCAATCAACCAATCACATTGCCTTAGTGCTGCTGGACTCTAGGACAGGGGTCGGCAACTTTAAACACTCAAAGAGCCATTTGGATCCGTTTCCCACAGAAAAGAAAACACCGGGAGCCACAAAACCCTTTTGACATCTAAAATGAAGATAACATTGCATATACACTGCTCAAAAAAATAAAGGGAACACAAGCAAAAGACATCCGAGATCTGAATGAATGAAATAGCCTTATTAAATAGTTATATTTAATAAGGTAGTTTATACACTGCTCAAACAACTAAAGGGAACACAAAACTACTGTATGTAATGAACAAAGTATTTAATAAGGCTATTTCGTTCATTCAGATCTCGGATGTCTTTTGCTTGTGTTCCTTTTATTTTTTTGAGCAGTATATCATTTTTTTACTTTTATGCTATGTATAAAAAAACTATAGCGTGTTGCATTTATGAAATCAATGACCTGCTACAGAGAAAACACATTTTTATTTCTGCATGCAACAAAAACATTTTGAACTCCAGAAAAAAAAAAAAGATGGGTTGAACAGCTCCATAAATCATGTGCCGGCGGGTGTCGCACATTGACGGTTGTGACGCATATTTTGAGCGACAGGGAGCTGCAGCAGAGGGATGAAAGAGCCACTTGCCAGAGCCACGAGTTGCAGACCCCTGCTCTAGGTGATTGCAATGTGCATCATACAGCGAACTATAATTAAACAATATAAAATATAAACTTTGTAGTACGATAATGAAACTAAAAAGTTACGTAATGGTTCCAGAAATCAATTCCCCAAAAACTGGATCTTTACAGCTCTCCAGAAGACTAGAGTATAAGAAGAGAGGCTCTTATTACTTCCGAAGATAATGTGTCCCAGAGGGGAGCCATATGAAGAGTGCTTGCCTTCAGAGTCTCTTTCCCCTGGTATCTGGAGATCCCATGAAGGCACTAACTAGGTTAGGTGGGCACATTCAATCAGGGAAAGGCAGGCTCTCTAATTTCCAGGAAGCTGAGAAAAAATGCACTTAAAAAAAAAACTCTTGTTGCCTTGTGCTTTTCGTTAAAAAGAACAATATATTGAAGTTCTAATTTGACTCTATATCCCTATGTAATGTTCGCGTCTTTTAATTTCCACCAGGTTGTATATGTCACCAAAGAAGAAAGTGACCCCAGTGCAAAAATCGATCAGTCCGCTCGTTTGGTGCAGGCAAATCCTAGATTATCCAACTCCAGACATTGAATGTGCTAAACAGTCATTGATCCATAGGCTTGAACAGACCATGTCCGGTGAGGTTTTGAATTTTTTTTTTATGCTAACTTTTTAAAAACAGGTTAAAAAATAGTTAAGTTCCAGTGAAAGTTAGCCTGTTTTAAATCCAATTTACGTTAATAGGAAGATTATGATATGCTTTCTTATATTAAAAATTCATGGGAGACATGTGTCCAGCTATGTTGTAGTTATTGTCTAATAAGTATGCCAGCACGGCAGCTGTTTTGTACAGTATCATTTTATTTTAAATGAATTGGTATCTGAGAAACGGCATGTAAAATAATAATCTGCAATTTTTATTTTTTTTTGCAAAAAAAATTTCAGGGACATTAAATAACTGAAATAAGTGATGAGATTATCATTTTCTGGACTGTTATCAAAATTTAATATTAGTGTTTGCCAAACACTAATGTCTGCTGAGCTCTGGTGGCTCAGCAGACTAAGGCAGTTATTAACATCCACTTACATCTGCTGCCTGCAATTACTGCAAGTTCAAATCCCACCAGGCTCAAGGTTGACTCAGCCTTCCATCCTTTCTAAGGTAGGTAAAATGAGGACCCAGATTGTGGGGGCAATAAGCTGACTTTGTATAAATATACAAAAGTATGAAGGCTGTTGCTTAACACATTGTAAGCCGCCTTGAGTCTCCAGAGAAGGGTGGCATATAAATCATTTTTTTTAAAATAATCAAATTTAAAAATTTAAAATTGATGGGATTCTACTGTAGAGAGTTTATGCTATTAACAAGGTGAAGAGAAATGTTTTTTTTAAAAAAGAAACCCTTATTCTACTTTGTACCCACATTCTGTACCTCATAACATACTATATGAAATTAAAATCAGAAATGTAATTTTAAGTGCTGTGAAACAATATATGATTTTTCCCCCCTGTTTTTTTTTATACAGCTCTCAAGAGACACAGCCTATATAGTAACCCATTCAACACTGTCAACTACACAAACTCCTATAGCCACACTGCTGGCAGTCCTTATGGCACTAGCTTCAGTTCTTCTTCCCCTACACCAGCGAAAGCTCCTTTAGTAAAACAGCTCATATATCCTAACAACTCAGGTAAGAGCCTCAGATCTAAGCAGCACATGATAAACACCAAGAAAAACATATTCGCTCTTAATATTTTCTTTTATTTCAGACATTTGAATCTATTTCTGCTTTTACAGTTTACGCAGATAAAGCACTATATTAGCAATTTTTAATGATGTCTGAATAATTTTGAGCTGTAATCCTTATATTGCTGTGTACATTTCCTTCCTTCCTTCCTTCCTTCCTCCCTCCCTCCCTCCCTCCCTCCCTCCCTCCCTCCCTCCCTTCCTTCCTTCCTTCCTGTAGTCAACTTCCTACAGACCAGAGTATGCCCAAATCCTGGTCAAGGTAGGCTACTATACTTAAAAACAGGTTAAAGTTATTTTTACATTTATTCTATTTGGCATTTATAAATTCATCTTTCGTAGTGGAGGTACAATTTTGAGTGCCAGAATTATTTTTCCTTAATAGCAAAACATTGAAATTAAGATACAATTATTATGGAAGTGGCGAATGGACAGTTGCAGAAGTCTTAAAATAATAAAGACTTGTTTATTCAACTTTCCTTTAAAGCACTTTTAAGAGTTTCAATATTTAGAAGTTCACTTAAATCCAGCACATTGTAGGTTGATTGGTACCTAACTTGAAGAGAAATGAGTTTATTTCATTTCATGAGTTTATTTGAGTTCTTGGAAGTTTTTTCTTTCTGCCTTCAGTGTTCTATAAATCATGCTGATTTATAGGGATGATAGGGATGCCTTTATGTATTAATTTGTTTTTCTGTTCTTATAGGTCATTTCAAAAGTTCTGATCGAAATCCTCCACTCAGCCCACAATCCTCTATAGACAGTGAATTAAGTGCTTCAGAAATGGATGAAGACTCAATAGGATCTAATTACAAACTAAACGACTTAACCGATGTGCAAATTTTAGCCCGAATGCAAGAAGAGAGTAAGTAGTTTTCACATCATAAAAAGTAAAAATCTGAGGTTTTTTACTGTTATTTTTAATGTGTTTGCTTTTGTTGGTAAATTTCAGGGATTCAACATAATTATAATATTATATATTATTATAATATTATATTTATATACCGCTCTACTCCCGGGGGACTCAGGGCGGTG
>WNWU01000068.1:3750781-3764667 GCA_012654045.1 Ptyas mucosa
CTGACTTCCGGTGGGACCGGAAGGCCCGTTTTTCACTCTCCCCAGGCCCCAGAGCCTTTCTAGGAGCCTGGGGAGGGTGAAAATGGCCTCCCCCCTCCCCGGAGGCCCTCCAGAGGCTGGGAGCAGCCCGTTTGCCGACTTCCGGTGGGACCGGAAGGCCCGAAAATCAGCTGACCAGTGCACATACGCACTGGAGCTGAGCTAGGGCAACCCTCGCGTGCCCACTGATACGACTCCATGTGCCACCTGTGACACGCGTGCCATAGGTTCGCCATCATGGAAATATACGATAAATATAAATCGAGTGAAACAATGCATGGCTTTTACCTTAAATGGGACAATTTCAAAAAAATGTAGCGGAAATTTCTTCTAAAGTCCCAACAGAAAATAATGTATAGTTCTCAGAGGAAGTGCATATGCCTGTTTCTCTGAAATATTGAGGGTGACACTCTTGTCAATTTACTCTTTTGCGACCAGCACTTCCCCTTTTTCACATACTTACAAGTGGTGTGGAAAATGCCAGACTGGAAAATACTCTATTCTGTGTTTTGTACTGACAGGCTTATTCATCCCCTGGTGCTGAACTCTGCTGTTCTCCTCACCTGTGGCTGTCTGCCACTAACTCTTAAATAGGATTTAATCTCAATGGAAAAACTATACGGGTGGGTGGAAACGGGAGCCATAAACTAGATAGGCACTTGGGAAGGTGAGTAACAGCAATGAGGGCACTCAGCTGGAATGGCAAGGGACGGCACACCTGTTCCACGCAGCATGCGATCAGGACCTCTCCTGTAGACAGCTTTTTATTGGTTCTTGATAATCTTGCTGTAGCAAAAGGAACGCTGTGGCTGAAAACCTAACCTGTCCTTCCTTTTAAATTATGTTGGCATACCTCATGTTTCCCTGCATGCGTGACACCCTTGCGCCATGAATGAGCAGCTGGTTGAAAGGAAAGGAGACTTCCTATTAGAAGTAGGTTGAAAAATTCCTAAAGGGATCAGGAAAATTAGCCCGAGTAACTTGCCTATTAACAAATTTAAAATATACACTGTTACTGCATCTCTGAGCTAGATTGAGGGATTATTTAATATTTATTTATTTATTTATTTATTAGTTCGATTTATATATGCCGCCCTTCTCCGGAGACTCAGGGCGGCTTACAATGCGTTAAGCAATAGCCTTCATACTTTTGTATATACCTGCTTAGTAGGGCTTTTTGGGGGGCCCTGAGCGGTGTTCTATTTTATACAAAGTCAGCTTATTGCCCCCACAAACCAAGTCCTCATTTTACCTACCTCGAAAGGATGGAAGGCTGAGTCAACCTTGAGCCTGGTGAGAATTGAACTCGCAGTAATTGCAGGCAGCTGGCAGCTAAGTGCTACTTTAACAGCAGTAGTTTAGTCCACTGCGCCACCAAGGCTCTTATCATATGCTGAGTAATTGATTAGGGGAGGGTCTGTCTTTATTTGTAAGAGATGGTGGCCCCATCTATTTTCCTCTGTACCGATTAAGGAGCTGGGAGCTGCTATTATTGCACAAGAGACAAAAGTCAAAATGGCAATACGTTGTAGCTGCTCATAGTGATTCTATATTTCTGTAATTAAGTTCCAGTCTCTATATAATCTCAGACTGCTAATCACAGACAAGCCATAATTGCCAGAGGGGGAGGGGGGAGGAGTAATCCAATTATTCCCTATAGTAATTACTACTGGATGCGAATGGGGGATAGATACACAGAAGTATGAAAGTATGTACAGTATTTGTATATCGGACTAAAATAATGATTCTCGGCATAGTTCATGGGCAGGCGGCGCTAAACTTAATTTGAATAGCTCTGTTCATCTTTATCCCCGTTTGCATTATTTTTCACCCTTTGAGCTTTTGCTTTTGCTTCTCTTGCATTGATCTTAAAATGGGATACACCAACCAACAACAAGAAATATTCTCCAACTCAAAAAAAAATAAAATAAAGTAGATTATATGTTGTGATCAGTGAAATATATTTTAAGCCTATTTTTACTTAAAACTCTGCATTCTCTGGGTATAGCAAAAGCGGTCAAGGAAACTGAGCATAGTTAATTCCATTAAATTTAAAAAATTATTTGCGTTGCTTCTTAGTCAGGATGCTGATTTGGTGACAGCTGAGAAAGTTAAGTTCACATGATTTATAGTATTACTCAATCCAAGAGCTCAGGTTTCTATATTCTACAAATATAGGATTCTTTTTTTGCATTGGCCTATTACTCTAGTTGCGCACTAGTTCCAGTGCACATCCAAATTGTTATAGATCTCAGTTTACAGTTCAATCTAGTTTCCAACAGTTTTTCAGACAAAATGCCCATTGTCATTCCATGCAGGCAACCAGCCCATAAATCTTCAAAATTCCCAAATCTGCTTTAAATCACGATGTCATACAATTATTGCACTTGAGAGTGTTTCCTTTTCAGAGAAATAACAGGTGAAAATGATAGACAGAGAACACCATTTGATTTATATCACTAAAGAATGGAAAATTAAGATGATGCAGATTGGTTGGTTATATATTACATCAGCGGTCCCCAACCTTTGCGGCTAGGCAGCCTGGCCGGGGGGGGGGGGGGAGGAACTAGGCCTTGCGAGTAGTGGGCCTCACCCACAGCTCGACTTGCACAAGTTGAGTTGTGCACGCATGCAACCTGGTTGCAAATACACCGCAGCCCAGTTGTGGGCTGTGAGCTGGGGTTGGGGACCCCTGTATTACATCATAGCAGAAGAAACAAAGTCCACAACATAATGCATTCCACATTTATTTTTAAATTTTAAATTCATATTTAATTTATTGGGCTATTACACTGTTATGATGAATATCAGTGATAATTTTTTTCTTATTAAGATTCATAAGGCTCAATATTGCCTAGCAAGCATATCATTTAGCTAATAAAGCTGATTTTTCCCCAAATCTGTAGTGATGATCCTTCTATATGTAAACCAATACTGATAGGATGATGGAGAAGACATTTTGACTATAAACCCATATTTGTTCAAAGCTATGGAATCTGTTCATCACTGCAGGGTTTCTGAAAAATGCTGATCTAAATTGTTTCCCATTGTTTCTTCTTAAAATTATAGCATTTTTGATACGGTTTTTGAAATCAATAGGGTTTTGTACAATGGTGTCAGCTGGTAAAAGCTATTCCACCAGAAAACACATTGTGAATTTCTGAATCTTCTCTGTAGTCTCTAAATACAGTATTAAATAAATTCAAATCTGATCATCAACTTCTCAGCCTTTTGGCTAAGATCAAGTGTAGTGTAGTATCAAAAACAGATTTGGGGCAATTATGGGAGAGTGAGGAAATTATTGTGAAGCCCCAACTCACTAAACCTTTCTTTTTGTCCAGTTGTATATTGCAGGTTTGTTTCTTATTTATTTTGGTATCAATATTCTGACTCAGAACTAGTTCTACATAACTTTATTCAGACACTGGAATTCAAATTGATAAATACCGTATTTTTCGGAGTATAAGATGCATCTTTTCCCCCCCTAAAAGGGGTGAAAATTTAGGTGTGTCTTATACACCGAATGTAGCCCTGCCCACCCACTGGCCCCCACCCTTTGGCTTCTGCCTCGCAGCAGTTACCTCCTTGCAAGCAAACAGCAAGGAAAAACTGCCCCTTTCAGCTTCAGCACAGCCTAATTAGCACAAGTTGATTGGATCAGCCTCCCGACTCTCAGCTGATTTGCGCAGGGCTTTGCTGCTTGCTGCAAAGAGGTAAATTGCTGGAGCAGATTTTTTTTCCCCCTTCTGCTAATCAAGATATGCTGAAAACGAAAATGAAAGTAAAGTAAAGCTGTTTGCTGCAACCAGGCAAAATTGCTCAGAGGCAGAGGGAGATTTCTTTTTCTTCTTTTCCTCACCAAAAAAGATAGGTGCGTCTTACGTTCCGGTGCATCTTATACTCCGAAAAATATGGTAATTTTTGCTCTGTGTGAGGGCTCAGACTTTTGTAAAATGTAGTATTTTAGATAAAATATGTACTTTTTAATGCTTTAATTCATAATGTATTGCTTGACAGCTAAAGTATGCTTCTCTGAAGATTTGTGCTTAGTCTTCTCCCCCTGCCTCAGGGCCTCTGTTAGATGGTATGTTGTTATCTTTCTTTAATACAGAAAAACTAAGGCGTAGTCTTCCAAACCTGTCCAGGACATCTAACATCCATGTTGAGTCTGTGAAAAACAGTAGAAGTGACTCAAACTTTCAAGTGCCAAATGGAGGAATACCTCGTATTCAGCCTCAGTCCTCAGCCAGTAAGTATCTTTACAGTGATGCTGTAAACGCAGCTTCTGAAAGAAGACTGAAAATTGTAGCTGCGTGTTTACAGTTTCATGGTAAAGGGATGAGATGTTTCATGTGACTAACGCTAACCTAGCCAGAGCTAATGTATGTTGAATGAATGAAATTATTTTTTCTATCCCACCATTGAAAACATATATATGTATAAATATATATTGTCCCAAGTTGCTTTTTTAAAAATATTGATATGTATTCCTTTCTTTCCAGGTTTACGCAGAGAACTTTAGTGATTCTTTAAGCATTCAATATCATCAGCAAATATAATGTCCATATTTAATTTATTATCACACATGCATCCTACCTAGGGTTTAAAGTAATGCTACAGGTGTTCTTGCAATTTGCAGCTGTGATATCTTCAATATAATACAAAACATATTGAAAAGTTATGCCTCAATACTGTTTTTTTGGGGAACAATAAGATCTTAAAGGGACGCGGTGGCTCAGTGGCTAAGACGCTGAGCTTGTCGATCGAAAGGTCGGCAGTTCAGCGGTTCGAATCTCTAGTGCCGCGTTAACGGGGTGAGCTCCCGTTACTTGTCCCAGCTTCTGCCAACCTAGCAGTTCGAAAGCAGGTAAAAAATGCAAGTAGAAAAATAGGCACCACCTTTGGTGGGAAGGTCGTAGCGCTCCGTGCGCCTTTGGCGCTGAGTCATGCCGGCCACACCACCACGGAGACTTCTTCAGACAGCGCTGGCTCTTCAGCTTTGAAACGGAGATGAGCACCGCCCCCTAGAGTCGGGAACGACTAGCACATACGTGCGAGGGGAGCCTTTACCTTTACCTTAAGATAAAGACAGCGCATTGTTCTCTGTGTGAATTCTGCTAAACAGATTAAAAGTACAGTCATTCTCATTTCATACTTTAGACTGGGTTCCTAAAATGTTTACCTGAATAAACGCAAAATTTAATGTTGCTGATTTCACAAACATCTTTGTGGTCTCTGCAGACCTTTATGCGCTGAGCTCTAAGAACTGCACAAGTTTGCATTTTTCTGCAGTTAGAAACTGTCTTACCAGTGTCCCTGATCAGCTAACTCAAACGAACGTATTCACGATTTCCGTGCTCAGTGCATAGATGTCTGCAGAGGTAGGCAGATGTTTGGGGCAGGGCTGACTCGCTTTTTCTTACCCTCGGTGCTTTTATGCTTACATCTACCATCTACATGCCCGCAAAGAGCTTAAAAGTCGCACAATATGCTGAACACGATAATGGGATTAATTACGTAGCCATCGTTTGAGCATGCTGATTTGCTTTGCATCCTTTTTGCTATGGAGCCGCCCTAGGGCAATGGGAGGATGTATTATAAAAATAAGAGAATATTATTAATTGCCTTGTATGTTAGGATATATGTCTAGAAGGGCCAGGTGAATACAGACACAGCTCTAATACATGGATATAAAATACATACTGTTATGTATTGTAGAACCATGGTTTTCAAATTTGGAAGGAAGATGGAAATTTATCAGGCATAACCTTCGGGTTAAATTACACTTGGTAGAAAACATTGAAGCTTAACATAGCACATATTGTTGCTTAACTGTTCAGTAATAGCTGTTCATTCAGAATCAAGTCCATAGCACTTGTAGGGAGAAAGGATATTAATATCTTGCTTAGTCACTCTTAACATGTTTTCCTGAGGTTCACATGAGCTGGGATCTTTAATTTGGAAGAACACATTTCCATCCGCCACCCCAACTGCCAAAGCAATTTGCAACCAAACAAAGTTGCATTTAATGATATTGTCCAGTATGTGCATTGTATGTGGTTTGTACCTACTGCATTCTTAAGTTTGATATGTAGAAATCTTGCTGTTATATGCTTTTCGGTGTTTGTGATTTACCTTTCCATGTTTTCCTTGGATTTTCCTTTACAAAACACTGTGACATTATAAGGGCTTTTCTACTTCACACTGTTGTTCTGCATGGACTTAACTTGACAAGGTTACTTTGATTTAAAACTTGCCTTTTTCATTCCACAAGTTAGCTTTCACAACTGCATTGCCTACTATATTAGTATTGAAAAACACATTGGAAATATAAACATTGTATCCAAACTGGTATAAATTTCAGTGTATATCATTAATATACATATATGTCAATGTCAGAGCATTGACAGATTTTGATACCTATATTGAAAAAAAGGTGTTTATTTTTATACCAAGTTCAGAGCTGACAGCTTTGTCAGTATGTAACAATAAGCTGTAGTTTATTTCAGTCATGGTTTGTCGAGCAATCAGGTTAGTTTTCACATCCTATAGTTGCTTCTTAGGAACACGGTGGCTAAGACGCTGAGTTTGTTGATCGAAAGGTCGGCAGTTCAGCAGTTCGAATCCCTAGTGCCGCGTAACGGGGTGAGCTCCCATTACTTGTCCCAACTTCTGCCAACCTTGCAGTTGGAAAGCACGTAAAAAATGCAAGTAGAAAAATAGGGACCACCTTTGGTGGGAAGATAACAATGCTCCATGCGTCTTTGGCGCTGAGTCATTCCAGCCACATGACATGGAAACATCTTTGGACAGCGCTGGCTCTTCGACTTAGAAACAGAGATGAGCACCGCCCCCTAGAGTCGGGAACAACTAGCACATATGTGCGAAGGGAATCTTAACCTTTACCTTTTCCTTTACTTGCTTCTTTGCTCAGTATTGGCTTAATCCTGCCCTCACTTTTCTGCAAAATAGATCCTGAAAATTTTGCTGACATTCCTGAATTAGCATAGACCCAATACGACTTACAGTGGTACCTTGGTACTCGACTGTTTTGAAACTTATCAAATGTAGTACTCGGTACATTTTGATGTGAACATTTTGTCCTGGTAGTCATTGTTTGTTTGGTACTCGATGCATAAGTTGAACTTATCATTGTTGGCTGCCTTGTATTGTGGCCCGTCAGCGGCCTGTGCAGCTAGTAGCTGATTCCGACAGCGAGGAGGCTGGTGTAGTGCTGCGCCAGCAGCCTGTGCAGCTGGCACACGAGTCAGACAATGAGGAGGCTGGAGAAGATGTGGTGCCAGAGGTGGGGATTCAGCCAGGGCCTTCAGAACCTCCCGAACCTCCCATAAGCGAAGAGGAAGAAGAGGAGGAGCCTCTTCTCGATGCACGGGTGCGCAGAGCTGCCAAAAGGCAGAAGTGGCTCCTCAGGAGGAGGTCTCCGAGAGTAAGGCTTGGGGCTAATTGGCCACTCTTAGCCTATTTAAGGAAGGACGACTGAGGCAATTTGCAGGGAACAACTTTGTTCACATTCCTTCGCGTCTCAATCTTAGTTCTCTTTATCAGTTTCCTACAAATTGCTTCTGGGCATTCTGCCAACCATAATAAGATTACGACTATTCTTTGGATTCTTGTAGGCTGTTAATAAAGTTATTTAACAGCCTTTGTTTGTAAAAGACTGATTTAATTTAGTAAACTAAGGTTTATACGGACTTTGTATGTGCTGCGTTCTGTGGGGGTCCGTAGCGGGGGCAGAACACTTTGTGGCTCATTTTATTATTCCTTTATGAGGAAAATTTGTTTGGTACTCGTTATTTTTGATACTCATCACCCCTTCCGGAACCAGTTAACAATGAGTACTACAGTACCATTGTACTTAATATTATCTAGCTGCAGAATGTGACGGGACTCTAATCATTTTTGGCCATTTAGGGGTACACTGTAAAACAGACATCTTCGTTTCCTAAACATGAACAGGATAGTCCTTTCCTGACAGGAACATAATTCAAACTCTTCCCTCAGTGGATTGCTATGAATTTATTTGCATAATCAACAGCAAAGAGTTAATTCTTAACCCACATTGGCTTTGGTAGAAATTTACCTAACATCATTTTCAGTTTCAGCAAAATAGAAAAAAATCTGTTTACAGTTGTTCCTTAGAATTCTCCTCCCCAAAAGATCAGTCCTTACTCATTTTGGTTTTTTAGGCAATTTTTGTTTTGCAGATTAATATCCAGTAATTTTACACAAATCTTGTCCAGAAAATCTATATACTTCGCTATGGATTCCCAGCTTCCGAACATTTTTTTCTCCATAACCAGCACTTGTTCATCAATAAATATATTTTTTGATTCATGAGAAATTTTGATTGTTAGCAAACAAAAGCAGTATTTTGTTACAGCAGAAAAGAAATGGTGGAGGAAAGAAGTTAATGCATAATGAGAGCTCTCTTGGGAATATGTTTTTGGGGATAGATAACAGATAATTGGGAGAAATGATTCCAAGTGGATTTTCCGCCCACATTTTTAGTATAATTTATTTGATATCAGCTGACATTTTCAGGCTATATATTTGAATATGTGAATAAGAGAGTGGCGTGGTAGCCTAGAGGTGGAGCTCTTGCCTCTGAGTTTGATCCTAGGTAGTGGGCTCAAAGAGAAAATACCTGCTGTGAGCTCCACGTAGGTGTCAGGAAGGGCAGGAAGGATATTGCAAAATCTCCATTCTCACCCCACTCTGGGGCCAGCCAGAGGTGGTATTTGCCGGTTCTCCGAACTACTCAAAATTTCCGCTACCCGTTCTCCAGAACCTGCTGGATTTCACCCTTGCATCGGCGTAATAGTTGAGTAGCCCGATTTGGAATGAAGAAATGCCAGTTTGAAAGAGGAAAGAGAATAGTTAGCAATTTCACTTCGGAAATAAATATTCTTTAAAATGCACATATCAGAAAGTCTGTGGAGATTCTTAGTTGTCCCAAAGGTGCTTTTTCCAGAAGCAACTGGACTTCCTTTGTTTTTGTTTTTTTTTTTTTGTTTTCTTTTGAAGATGTTTTGCTTCTCATCCAAGAAGCTCCTTCATGAAGCTCTTGACAGGATGGTGCGGAGCGGAAGGATTCTTCAAGGAATTCCATTCCCCACTATCCCATCAGAGCTGAGGAAGCTTCTTGGATGAGAAGCGAAACGTCTTCAAAAGAAAAAAAAACAAAGAAAGTCCAGTTGCTGTTGTGGCTCCGACCCCCGAGGCCATCACATCAGAGGAAGAAGGCTCCGAACATGAAGGAGAGGAGCCAGCCAGGCCTCCCTCCCCCGGCCCCTCCTCTCTGGCAATTCCTCAGCTGCCGGCCGAAGGAGAGGAGATTAGCCAGGAGCCAGGTGTCTCCGATCGGTCGGAAAGTGATGAGGGAGACAGGCTGTGGCTGGACCCACGTCAGCATCGGTGTGCTAAACGATCCCAGCAAATGAGGAGGCGTGCCAGGGATTAGCTGAGTCACTGGACCACACCCCACAGGCTATATAAAGGAGTGGGGTGGCAGTTTGAATTCTGTGACAAAGTTTCATTCTTGTTAGTTTCTTGGTGTCAAACCTCAGTCGGCTTCAAGGATTGGAATTTGGACTGTGTTTTTCCCAGCTGGTGTGTATGTGTTTGTTATCTGGTGAAGGAACACCCCCCCCCCCCCCCCCCGTTTAGTAAAGAACTTGGCAGCCGGTTCCCATAGAGCTGCCCAAGCCTTGATAATGAAACCTCCGTGTGTGCCAGTCATTTAACCCTCGTCTGTCTGTGTGGGTTTGTGCGTGTGGGGGACGGGGACAGAACAGTTGCCTCCTGAAAAAAGCACCTTTGGGAATAAGAAACTGCTCTTAAAAGAGTTGACGGATGTGAAAGTTTATAAACCTTTGGAGTTAAATGAGACAGTTGCCTTCTTTAAGTTTAACCTTGCACTGATACGGCTTTGCATGCTTGGCTGCTGGTTTATTTTCACTTCTAGGCGTGCAGATATTTATTATTAATATTATTTTGGCCTGCAAAAAAAAATTTTTAAAAATCTTTGCCTGCTAAAACACACAACGCATTTTATTCTACAAGTTTTCTGACAGCTCTTACTGCGGTGAGCATCACTTCTTTAAAATAAAACACTTCACTGCTACTGCTGGCTGCTATTACTGGAGCCATAACGGCTTTTGAAAAGCTATTTTGCCATTTGTTGTTGTTGTTGTTCGTTTGTTTTCTTAACGTTTTGGATGAAAATGACAACCTTAGAACCTTAAGGGAAACTTTTGAATGTAGTTCAGAGTTCTTATCGTCTTTGTTTAGACAGAGATAACACGTCTTTGTTTCAACAGCTCTGCAAAAGCAGAAAAATTTGCACCGTGTTGCCTTCAAAACCAAACAACAACTTCATACTCCAGCTGCCAAAGGAGGTAATTAGCTTCCAGGCTCTTACTGTGCTCCAGCTAAAGTCAGAAAGTTGTTTTCTTTTTGTGTTCAACTTTGCTATTCACCAGGAGATATTAATCTTCATTGTTAACACTTTGCTCCTCTGTAAGAACCTCACTGTATTTTGAACTGTACATTTGGGGCACAAGCTGTCAGCAGATGCTGAATATTTGAAGCTTGGTGCAAGATTGAGGACCCAGTTTGTGGGGGCAATAAGCTGACTTTGTATAAATATACAAAAGTATGAAGGCTATTGCTTAGCGCATTGTAAGCCGCCCTGAGTCTCCGGAGAAGGGCGGCATATAAATCAAATTAAAAAAAAAAAAAGATTCAGCCCTGCCAGAGCTGTCAGAAAAGAATTAAGGAGATTGAGGAGATTGTACAAATGGACTTCCTTCTCGCTTCCTAGGAAGTAACTCCCATTGGTTATACTAATTGAATTTGGTTGACTTTGCCTTAAGTCAACTCAACCTCCTTGGGTGGAGTTCTAAGGCTGTTTGATTGTCATCCTTTCCAGACAGAATCTATCATTGCTTCTTTGGTTCGCCATTCAATCATCTTCATACGCTACTTTAAGACAGCAGGATAAAAATTCTTCTAGCCTGGGTATCCTCTCGGAAATCAACAGCTTTTTTGTTTTTGAGGTTTCGTTGTTTTTGTTTTGTTCCAAGTTTGAGACAACTTCACTGTGTTGCATTTAAGCAACACTTGTACCGATTAATATTATTCAGGTTTGAGATCTCTGAAATTCATGGTTGGTGAAGGAAAGATACTTTTTAAAACTCACTATTTTCAACCAGACTAATTACTTTTGGTTTTCTTACATTGTGCTTTTAAAGAAGTCATGGGACAACTGTTTAAAGTAGTTTTGTACTTTTCTGCTTAAAAAAAAAAGAAAGAATAACTATGGAACTTAATATTATCAGGATAATATATGGAGTCTTTGAGAAAGCTAAGCTTAATCACGGTATTTTAGAAAAAGCCTTGGCATTTTTTTTTTAAAAAAAGCTTGTCCACATTATTGGAAAGCTCAGGATACCAAACGTTGATTGAAGTAGTGAAGATATTTATGCAGATCTCACAATACAAAAAACACCCAAATAATGTTCACTAAAAGCTTTAGAAACCTGGTAGATAGTTTTTGGTGAGCAGCAGAAATCACGCAGTATAACAATCATCTATATTGGATAACTTTATTGTGGACTTCTGCTTCACATATGTCAAGATTATTGCAACAATCCCAGCTACCTAAAACCTCAAAAACCATATCACATCAAATGTAGTTATTTTAGAAGTCTTGCCTCGATTCAGCTTCAGTTTCTTTCTATCATTTATAAATGACTTCAGGCGTCAAATTTAAAATGTAAACATTTTATGTGGGGGTTTGATTGGGGAAAAAAAGAGAAACATTAATCTTTTGGCTTAAAGTTCTTCTGCCACCCACTCCTAGGTGAACTACACATCTATTCTTCTCTATTCATGCATCTATTAATCTATTACACAGATCAAGAATTTACAGTATTTCATAATAAATATTTTTGATTTTGCACCATATAGTAGACGACCAGTTTCATTTCCTCGGTATGCCGTATAGTTTCATCTGTATTTTCATGCAAGAAGTTACAATTTTGCATTCATCAAATTAGCCTATTTCCTGCCAAAGACTGGATATGTGTTGCATGCTCATATTTACACGTATAGGCAACATTTTTGCCTATTGGGTTAGTGTTGCTCAAGATTTGTTATTTCTTTACTAGAGGGATTCATTTTTACTAGAGGGGTATTTACGAGACCGCCAGTAGCCTCTCACCGACCAGTACACTCCCATAGAGAGGGACTTCTCAGGGTGCCGTCCGTCAAACAATGTCGACTGGCGGCCCCCAGGGGGAGAGCCTTCTCTGGGGGAGCACCCTCCATCTGGAACGAGCTCCCCCCGGAGATACGGACAATCCCGGATCTTCACGCTTTCCGCCGTGTCCTCAAAACATTTCTATTCCAGCAGTCCGGCCTGGCCTAACCTCCTTTTAAAACTGCTTTTAAATTTTAAATTTAAAATCTGTCCTGTAAATTTAAGGTGCTTTAATTTTAATTTTAA
This sequence comes from Ptyas mucosa, assembly GCA_012654045.1. Classification (NCBI taxonomy): domain Eukaryota; kingdom Metazoa; phylum Chordata; class Lepidosauria; order Squamata; family Colubridae; genus Ptyas; species Ptyas mucosa. The sequence goes on from WNWU01000068.1 coordinate 3,763,350, forward strand.
TTAAAATTAATTAAATTTTAATTTAATTTTTAATTTAATTAAATTAATTTTAATTTAATTTTCTGGGCCATATTATTTCATCGTATTTTAACAGCTTTTAAATATTTGTATTACACGTGTATGTCCACCGCCCTGAGTCCTTCAGGAGTAGGGCGGTATATATTATTTATTTATTAATAAATAAATAAATAAATAATTTTGAGGCCTCGAGAGGATCCTAATTAGTGTGGCACCGTTAAGGGATAACTTCTAATTCGTGTGCTGAATTATTGCTATTGGGGTTGAAAGTGGGTAGTATAGAAGTGTGGTTACAAATAAACATCTCTGAACTAAAGACTTATTTGAGAATGGAACAAAGACGCCAGTCCATTAATACTTACATCAGACTGCAAATGATTTTTTTGCAGACAAAGAAACCTTTTTCAGAGCCATGTGCTTTCTCTCTTTTTTTTTTTTGTTACTGCAAACTCACAATCTGTGGGCAGTGTGTTTTGCGGGCAAATGAAGGTGTTTTTTTTTTTTTATAAAGTCAGCTTGGTATGCCTTGTTCACAGGATATCTTAGAGCAGGATTGTCAAATCCTGGGCCGCCGGCTGGATGCATCATGCGCTGGCCACACCCATACCCGGTTTAGCAAAGGGGAGGGGAAGTCCCGATATGTCACGTGATGCCGCCGTGACGACATGAGTTTAACACCCCTGTCTTAGTGCATTTCAAGAGAAACTTAATATGTTTTCTTAATTTAACGGCTCTTGGAATATCAAGGGACTTTCATCCTTGAATTTACTATTGTGTTTTTCAGAAAGATTTCCCGACACTATGCTGGAATTGCGTTTGTTTATTTCTGAGCTTTCAGGATCTGTAGTTATGTTTAATGCTTCTCAAATATCCCTCTGTCTTGGTTTAGCGGTTTTTTGTAATTCGTTATGTTGATCCTTTTCAAACCGAGTTTCTGTCGTCCCCACCCATCCCCCGCTGTACCGATTGTCTGCTCCTCAAAATGTCTTCACGATGCCACCTTGGTAATCCCCCTAGAAATATTCTTGACAGAAAGATCCTTTTGTATTTTAATTTGAATCATTGCACAACATCAATGGATGAAGGATCAGCCGAAAAAGATTATAACAATCTGTACAATATAACTGAACTGTTAAGTATCAAACCTTGAAATTTTCTTGAAAGGTAATTCTTCCTGAATCTCTTAAACTTGAAGTGGCCTACATTGTTTGCATGATTATAGACCAGGCGTCTTCAACTTTGGCAACTTTAAGCCTGGCGGACTTCAGCTCCCAGAATTCCCCAGCCAGCAAATTCTGGG
>WNWU01000068.1:3765067-3784426 GCA_012654045.1 Ptyas mucosa
CCCAGAATTTGCTGGCTGGGGAATTCTGGGAGCTGAAGTCCGCCAGGCTTAAAGTTGCCATGGTTAGAGACCCCCGTTATAGACCATAACATTCGTATTGGAGTTGTTTATCATCAACTATGTTCGTACTTTGAGCTATAGTATATTTGGGGCAGGCCCGTATTTACACACCACACACTCTTTGAATGTACTTTACCTTGCAAATTCATAGTTTGAATACGAGCCTCATTTAATTGAAGTGAATACTTGTTAAATTTCAATCTGGCGCATGCATACACAATTTAAAGTACGGTAACATGTTAATTCACGTCGTTTTCGCTGTATATTGTACACCTGACTGGAAGAGCTACATTCTTAGTTTGCCGAATATATTACCCTCATTTTCTGATGTCATAGAAAGGTAATAATTAAAATAAATTGAAATTTGAGGACTCCTAAGCTTTCTTTTTCAGGAAGGAATTACCGAAATTTAGACATCCATGAAAAGTGGTTGCCTGCTGAATGAGTTAGCTGCATGGTTACTTTTTCATTGCAGCTGTTTTCATTTGAACTGCTTCTCATTCAGTCGCTCATCTTTTCTGGTAGAATATTGAAAGTACATTGTCGTTTAAACTTGACCTATTTGCTTCTCTCAAAACCGTTCAGAAATATTGGTTATTGCGAAATAATATGTATTGGCTGCTGTACTACTACCCTGTTTCAGTGGTGGGTTTCAAAATTTTCTACTACCGGTTCTGTGGGCGTGGCTTGGTGGGCGTGGCAGGGGAAGGATACTGTAAAATCTCGATTCCTACCCCACTCCAGGGGAAGGTGATTGCATTTCCTCCCGATCAGCTGGCACTCGGGAGGCAGACAATAAATGGGGGCAGAGCCAGGTATTTACCGGTTCTCCAGACTACTCAAAATTTCTGCTACTGGTTCTCCAGAATTGGTCAGAACCTGCTGAAACCCACCTCTGCCCTGTTTCCCTCAAAATAAGACATCCCCTGATAATAAGCCCAATCGGGCTTTTGAGCACAGGGCAATAAGGCCAAGTGCTTATTTCAGGGTTCAAAAAAATATAAGACAGGGTCTTATTTTTGAGGAAACATGGTACATCGCTGAGGCTTTTAGGTTCTGCCTGATTTTAAGCGGCGGCCATTTTACTGCTCTGAACCTTGAACCTGACTGTCTTTTTTTTGATGCTATTCCAGTTCCGTCTCCCAGTAAATTCCGGTCTCCAGCAGCACCCTCACCTCTGGCTCTGAGACAGCCAGTAAAAGCATTTAATACCCATGGACCTAACCCTGTTCCCGAAGCCACGCAGCTGCCTTTAGCGGCTCCTGGTTCTGCCTCTGCAAGTCCAGCCAGCGGCATCAACAGTGCTACGCTTACCAGACCTGCAGGAACCACAGGGTTAAGGAGTGGCTTGCCAAGACCTAGTGCCCCCTCCTCCGGGGGCATTCCAGTGCCTCGCAGCAAACTCACACAGCCTGTTCGCAGGTGAGTCTGCCACTTTTCTCTTTTTACTTTGCGAAAACTATCATTTGGGAGAAACCATCATGTTTTGGGTAGTATTATCTTACTGTTGTGGTCTGCCAGCAGCCTGCGGAGCTGGCAGTGGAGTCGGACAGTGAGGAGGCTGGGGAGGAACATGGGCCAGTCCTGGAGTCTGGGGAAGGCCCGGACGAGGGCTCTGCATCTGAGGCAGAGATTGGGCCAGGGCCATCTGGGAGTGATGCGCGGACTCCGGAGCCCTCAGAGTCAGGCAGAAGAGAGGCAGAGGAACAGGAGGGACCTGTTCCTAGTGCACGCATGCGCAGAGCTGCCAGAAGGCAAGAGCAGCTAAAGCAAAAGGGACAACTCAGGAGTAAGGCCAGGAGATTATTGGCCCCTCCCATAAGGCTTAAAAGAAAAACAAAGGCACTTGGGCCTTTTGCAGGAAAGCAACGTTGCTAACTCTGTTTCCAGTCGGCATCTCTTGTTTGTTTCTGAACTCCGTGGGGCTTTGCCAAGTAAGGCCTTTAGCAGGGTGTCAAAGAAGATAAAGGTTGGTGATTATCCCGAAGGACTTCTTCTGAAGGACTTTTTTGCAACTAATTGGGACTCCGCTGGGAATGAACGTAATTCTCAGCTGTTGCAATAAAATAGGGTTTTTTGGGACTAATTGTGTTTTTTAATGACTCAGTAAGCCTAGGTCACAACACTTACATAGCCAGAATGATTGTGTCTCTTATGTGTTTATTCTGAAAACAAGACACTTTTCCCTATCAAAAATAGTGTATTTTCAGTGGTGCATTTCTGGTACTTCTGAGAAGCGGGTAATAGAGAGGAATGTTATTTTGTGTGTAATCTGGTGGAGGGGGACTTAAATCTACTTTTCTGCCTTTGAATAAGTATTTTGGGATAAGATGGGGCAGGGTATGGGTAGACTTGAAAGAGCTGAATGTTTTATGGACACTGCAGTTTTTATATCAACGAAGGCAGAAAGTAAGTGTGGGTGTTTTGTTAGGTAGTTTGTGATTTCATGGCTGAAACATCCATTTTAACTTCCAGTTTGTTACCTTTGTCTCATACTTAACTCTTATGGTTCAGATTTTGGGAGAAATTTAACATTTTTTACACTACTGCTTTTGAGTAACTATTAATTTTAAATAATCATTACCATGTGTACATTTTGACTTAAATCTATACTTGAAGGTTTTTTTTTCCCTTACTCTATTATATCACTGTCTTTCTAATTTTGAGGAATCCTACATAGATTCTTCACTGCAAAGACATTTTCTGGCTCATGACAATGTTAGACCAGGGGTGAAATCCTACCGGTTTGGACCGGTTCGGGCGATTTGCTAGGGATTATTGGCATCAGTTTGCCGAACTGGTAGTAATTACCCCTCCTTGGCCCCACCCACACCCGGCCGGTCGCCACTCGATATTCCACAGAATTCAATGTTAAATGCAGCAGAGACAATGCTAACTTTTCTCCCTCCATTCAGAATGGATTGCTGCAGCCTGTCCCTTTAAGGTAGTCCCGAGGAGGGAGGGGGCCAGGAGGGATCCATAAAGGGAGCAGCAGCTCTGTTCTGAATGGACGGAGAAAAGTTAGCATTCTCTCTGCCACAATGTTAAATGCAGCAGAGACCCGACGACCAGCTGGCCGGTGGAAGGCGCGTGCACATGCACAGCAGAGCTGAACTGGGGCGACGGCTCACGTGCCCACAGAGAGGGCGCTGTGTGCCACCTGTGGGACATGTGCCATAGGTTCGCCATCACGGATCTAAACTCTTCTGTGGAAAAGCACTTGGCAGCAACTGCTGTGAGTCTGCACAACTTTTGCTCTTTTGCTGCCATCTAGTGATTCCTTTAGGGAAAAAGGTGGATGGAATGGCATTCCTGACCCTAACAGGCACAATTCCAGGTACATTCTGTATGGTGATAGGTAGTGGCTTTTCCACAGTTCAGGACCCTTAAATTTTAGCCAGAAAGAAACCCACCAATTACTGGCCTTATTGTGTTGCTTGGAGGAATTACAAATAGTAGCACAACATGGCTATGTTCAAGATACAACTTAAGGGCAGACTGTAGGGGTGGCATGGCAAAGCAGCTGTGCGTTTGAGGGCTCTGTATGTACACAGAAGTCAACCCTGAAAGGAAGCACAGAGCCTTGACGGCGCAGCAGACTAAAGACTAAAGTGCTGTTAAGTAGCACTTAGCTGCCAGCTGCCTGCAATTACTGCCAGTTCAAATCTCACCAGGCTCAAGGTTGACTCAGCCTTCCATCCTTCTGAGGTAGGTAAAATGAGGACCCGGATTGTGGGGGCAATAAAGTGGCTTTGTATAAAAAAGGACACCGCTTAGGGCAGCCGAAAGCCCTACTAAGCAGGTATATACAAAAGTATCAAGGCTATTGCTTAACGCATTGTAAGCCGCCCTGAGTCTCCTGAGTAGGGTGGCATATAAATCGAACCAATGAATGAATGATCAATCAATCTCAAAATGGCAAAATTTAAATAGCTGCTAAATTTAAAGAGTAATACAAAAATTATTATACAATAAAGGGCATAAGGCAGATGTACGTGTGCCATCTCCATGTGCCAGACGACTGGAATAATTAAGGGACCGAAAGGAGGAATTAAAAAAAGGCACTGTGGAATATTATTAAAGTTCGTATGGCATTAGGAGATAAGCAGTACAGAATCTTTGATGATTTTCATTTTTGTTCTTTACATCAAAAGAAAAAAAAAATAGACAAATAGGCTATAATGAGCCAGAATGTCTGGGAGAAACTTTCTGATGAATCTCATTTTCTCCGTTTCAGATCTCTGCCAACTCCCAAAACGTATAGCAGCGCAAAAGACGAGAGCTGGAAGGATGGCTGCTATTGAACAGCAAAGCTTTGTAACTCAGCACGCCCGTCTTCACCAGGCTAAACCAACATGCAGACTGATGGAAAATACTTTGGGAGGGAGGGGTTGAAACTCTCCAGATCTCTCTGTCTTTAATTAGCACAAGCTGGCAGAGATTATAAAACAGCACTTTAATGACATTAACATCAGATACTTGGTGATCACTCAAAATCATTTTTACGTGATTCACGTATCATTTCTGAAGCTCTGCTTCCCTTGCTTCCTAAAATTGTTATCAATGCTCACATGGCTACAACAGCCCACACGGATACAACCCAGGGCAGATATCTTACCATGCCAAAGATACATCCATTTTGGAAAAAAAGCAGCACGTAAAAATGTTAAGCAAAAAATAATAATTCTTGAAAGCGCACACGTGTTAGTGGATTTTAAAGAGCAAGGCTTTCTTTTTTTAACACGTAGAAGAGAAATACTGATGTCGATCAAAGCGAAAATTGGATTGTAAAAATGCTACTGGGCTAGGTGAGATTGTTTGAGACAATTGTGGAAGAGGAGCGTGGAGAAACCGAGTCACAACAGAACCTTGTCTCTGGAGTCTCACTATGGGAGCGGTAGGCGAGTCCGTACCATATTTTTTCTTTTAAAACAAACCTAGGCCTCTGAGACTCGATAAGCATAGGTTGCATTTCCTTTTTTTATGTTGACTTGTCATATCAGGTTTTTGTATAATGCTACAATTGCCAAAAGGGCTCGTTTTCAGTTGTACAATCCCAAAATTAGCTGTTCCTGGCTCAGGAAAATAGCCCTTTTCTTTCTTTTCTTTCTTTCTTTCTTTCTTTCTTTCTTTCTTTCTTTCTTTCTTTCTTTCTTTCTTTCTCTTTCTTTCTTTCCTTCCTTCCTTCCTTCCTTCCTTCCTTCCTTCCTTCCTTCCTTCCTTCTTTCTTTCTTTCTTTCTTTCCTTCCTTCCTTCCTTCTTTCTTTTCTTTCTTTTTCTTTCTTTTTTTTGCAGCGATCTTTTTTAAATGTATGAGTCCTTTTTTTTAGAGCAAGCTTCCAGGAAAGAGAAAGGAAGAGAACGGATGAAGAAATAATCGCCGCGTGCTTAATGCTTGGAGTGCAACTGAGCAGGCCTGTAGTTAACATGAAGGGAAAAACAACTATGCAGCTCTTTCCCAGAGGTTCTAAGTAAATCAGTTGTTCCGCTGACACCAAATGCTTTATTCATGTGGGTAATGTTTCACGGTATGAGGGAGTCTTCTTTCTTCTTTTTTTAAAAAAAAAAACAGCTTCCTAGAGGTGCGTTTAAAATTGTAAATACTTCCGCTGAGGTTATTGCCCCTATTAATATTTTAACTATGTACTTTGCCTTATATTTGTATTTTGCATTGTTGGTAACAGTTTGAAAAAAAAAGAAAAGAAAAGAAAAGAAAACTCTGCCACGTATGTTTACAAAGTGGTTTTGTTCCTCTAACAGTTGTCAGCTTTTCGCTATTTTGCCGGTCCTTGTTGTCAGGGTATCCCCTCACGCGGTAGAAAAATACTACTACCCAAAGCCCCATCAATTGCAGCTCCCCTTTTTAGTTGCTTTTACGTTGGAGTGGAAGATGGAAGGTAAGCTACTTACCAGAAAGAAACTCAGAGTAAGTCGGTTGCAAGAATTGTTTTTCTTTTTAAGGAAAGAAAAGGCAGTCTCTTAGAATGACATTTCCTTTTGCTGTCTAAAGTACTGAGCTTAAAAAAAAAAGGGTTTTTTTTAGCTAGGATACCATTTTGGTAAGAACTGAACATCCAAACATGTTCTGTTTGCAGCTTGAAAACCTTCTTCATGCCTGCCTCTTAAAATGCGTGCTTTTGAATTTTGAAATGCTTTTGAATCAAACAAAAAAAGAGTAAGTGGTTTGGGGATTCCGGTCTTTGATTATTTAGGTAGCCTTCCTAGATTAGCGGATTAAAAGCCATGCAATTTTTACTTGAATTGGAAATGTGACCAAGGCAGGATAGGACTAGACATCTGTTCCAGCACTCAGGCAATTTTTCTTTTTCTTTTTTTCCTTTTTCTTTATTTTTAAATTTAAAGGAATGGCCCTTCTGTGGTTTTGTGTAAGGGATGGGATTCTGGGATCTTTAGACGCTGGGTTCTGAAGGCACAGCATAGACCTTTCAGACCTAAATGATCATCTGCAAATAAGACATGGGCATCATGGAGTTTTTTGCAGAGTCCATGCTCACCTTGCCTCTTTGCATAGTGGAATTACTTGCACTTCTGTGAGTCACAAGCACAGTGTGGGAAGTGATTTTCCTTTAACTGGGAACGTTACTATCAACACATCCTAATTTACAGTCAAGTCAGAAGAAGAATTGAACTGGGGTCGTCTTCTTAAATCAGGGTAGCCAATCATTGTAGGAAGAGCAGCTAACAGAGTTGTGTTGCACTGTTAGTCCAGCCTATTTAAAGCGCCGAACAGAAAACACGAGATATCTAAATATTTTTTAGGTAACTTTTACCTAGCCTAATTTTTAAAACGGGGCTCTAGCAAAGCAGATATTGCAGTCTTTATAAGTGGGAACATTCTCATTTCTACTTTTACTACAAAAAATAAATAAATACTTAACTGAATATTTTCTTCAAACATCCAGATGTTGCCTTTTTAACCAAGCTACATCACCTTGATTTATAAATGTGTTTTCCATGAAGCTCATCCTTGCATTACTTTCGATAATGCATCAAGTTTTAAGGGCATCATCCCCCCTGCCGCCACATTGCAATAAACATCCAGCAAATTTAGATTCCTGAAAAAGGTATACTTAGAGGAGACTTTCACATTGTCAGTTTATTTGATTGCCATGACATCCTATGACTTTCTGTGTTTTAGAGGTTTGGGTATATTGAAGTGTGGAAACATGAATATGATAAACTAGTGCCTATGATTTACTTAATTTATGTTTGACAATAGTTGTTAAGGGTTTTATGAATGTGGGGGGGGGATCGTGTCAACAGCTCAGAATTGTTGTATGTATGTAGGCAGAAAACAAAGGAGTTCTGCTTCTAAAATTATTTAATTTTTCCTCAGTGTTTGAATGTTTTTTTGTAAATGTTAATAATAAAAAGTGTAAAAAGGAAGAATATAGGTATTCTTAAAACATTTCTTTGACTCCTTTTTGAAATAAAATATATATAAAATGAAATATCCGTTGTTTCTTTTAAGTATATTAAATACTTCGTTCATTTGGATGTTTTCAGAAACAAAAACCTGTACGGGAGATCCTGCCTTGTGTTCAAATTAAACATGATAGCAACAATCCCATTTTTAAACGTATACTATGGATCAGACAGGAAAAGGGAGAGTTGATTTTAAAAGCAAAAGAAAACTAAACATCAACAGAAAATGTTTAGCAACAGCATAATTTATAAAACTATTTTTGAATCTTTGTCTGCATAAATGATTATGTTCTAATAATATAACCTGGCTAATTTTAGTCTAACTTTAATTTTATTAATACGAAATGCTGAAAATTTACCATGAGTGCATGCTAGTTTCTTAGCTTTACTTTCTTTTCAGATGTTCTGTTTTCTAAATCTTCATTTGTTTTATTACAAAACAACAGAATAGAATTTCTTCTATTTTTATGGATTTTTTAAAGCTTACAGTAGGTTTACCATTTTGTAAGTTTTTTTTAATGGCCTTTTTTGTTTCTACATCTATTATATAAACATTTTTGTACATTTTATACAAAGGTAGACAACTTTCAATTTACTGCTACTTAGAAGCACAATTTTGTGTTTGAATTTTTATCAACATAAGCAATTTTTATCAACTTCAAAAATTTTCAGTGGATGTATTAAACCCCTAATTATAGTTCTGATTTTATAAAGGGAAAATAGAGGTTTTGGTTAGAGAACTTCATTTGATCTCCAGTTTGAAAAAAATAGCAGCTTTGCTCTTTTTACATAACTTTTTAAAGAAAGGATGATTCTTTACAGACTCCTCGCATTCTGGACATAAATTGTTTCAACTCCTATGCTCAAAACGATGCTATAGAGCACTGCACACCAGAACAACTAGACACAAGGACAGTTTTTCCCCAAACACCATCACTCTGCTAAACAAATAATTCCTTCAACACTGTCAAACTATTCACATTAGGCTGCATTTCTATTAATCTTCTCATCGTTCTTATCACCCATCTCCTCCCACTTATGACTGCATGACTGTAACTTCGTTGCTTGTATCCTTGTGATTTATATTGATATTGTTTCCTAGTATGATTTGATTGCTTATTGTACCTTATGACTGTCACTGGGTGTTGTGCCCTATGATTCTTGACGGTGTATCAGAGGTGGGTTTCAGCAGGTTCTGACCAGTTCTGGAGAACCGGTAGCGGAAATTTTGAGTAGTTCGGAGAACCGTAAGTACCACCTCTGACTGGCCCCGCCCTCATCCCCCATCTATTCTCTCCCTCCCGAGTCCCAGCTGATCAGGAGGAAATGGGGATTTTGCAATAACCTTCCCCTGGAGTGGGGAGGGAATGGAGATTTTACAGTATCCTTCCCCTGCCAGGCCCACCAAGCCACACCCACAGAACTGGTAGTAAAAGTTTTTGAAACACACTGGTGTGAGTGTCCTCTTCAGGATCTGGCCTTCTAAAGAGCAGTCAGGGTTGATCTCCTCTAGGACTGACCGGTTGGATCGCCTTGCAGTCCAAGGGACTCGCAGGAGTCTTCTCCAGCACCAGAGTTCAAAGGCCTCCATTCTTTGGCGCTCAGCCTTCCTTATGGTCCAACTTTCACAGCCATACATTGCAACTGGGAACACCATAGCCTTGACTATATGCACGTTTGTTGGCAGGGTGATGTCTCTGCTTTTTAGTATGCTGTCTTCATGTATGATATGCCATATGCTAAATAAATAAATAAATAAATAAATAATAAAATCAGTTTAATATAAAAATTAAAATTGTGTTGATGATGTATAACTCCAGACAGGATTTAATGGTTAATTTAAAAGCCTTGGTGGTGCAGTAGACTAAAGTGCTGTTAAAGTAGCACTTAGCTGCCAGCTGCCTGCAATTACTGCGAGTTCAAATCTCACCAGGCTCAAGGTTGACTCAGCCTTCCATCCTTTCTAAGGTCGGTAAAATGAGGACCCAGATTGTGGGGGCAATAAGCTGACTTTGTATAAAAAAGAACACCGCTTGGGGGGGCCGAAAGCCCTACTAAGCAGGTATATACAAAAGTATGAAGGCTATTGCTTAACGTATTGTAAGCTGCCCTGAGTCTCCGGAGAAGGGCGGCATATAAATCGAACCAATAAATAAATAAATAAATAAATAATTTCTTTTAGCATAAGCAGGTCAACAGTGCATATTTTCCATCAATTACTAAAAACAAAAAACATCCACCAACCCTACATTCTGTTAGGTTTTTTGATAGGCGATTTCCACATTTATTCCTCTGCAGTTCCAGAATGACAACAATAGAGGGAGCCCTTGCTTTTCACTCAGTGTAGGATTCGGCAACAGTCTATATATATATATATATATGTTGGATTCCTGTTTTGCAAGCATTATTTTTATGGGCAAATGAGGAAGGAGAGCTGTGCAGATGGGATAGCTAAAGCCCTCTTCCTCTGAAGGGGGAAGCTAAAGGAGTCATCCGGGCCCTCAATTTAACAAAAGTTTCACAGGAGTGTGAGCCAAAACCTTAAAAGACCGTGCAATGTTTTCCCCCAGTACTGAATAAAGTAATTAAATAAATCCTTATCTGAGCTTGTCAGGGTTCTCAGTCAGAACAAAGAGGTGTTGTATTTGTATGCAAACTGAAGAAAGTTAGCTCCCACCCCTCTCCTAGAAGAATGAAATACCGTATTTTTCAGAGTATAAGACGTACCGGAGTATAAAGTGCACCTACGTTTTTGGGGAGGAAAATAAGAAAAATGCTGATTGGCAGGTGGATCGGCCTCCTGGAATACCCTCCAATCAGCTGTTCCCAGAGGTGAATGTTAGCAACAGATTCCTTTGTTGTGAGCTCTGTGCCTTACTTTTTTTTGCTTTTTTCCCTGCCTCTGAAACTTCTGAAACTCCTGTAGGAAGTTAGCACCCCTTTCCTAGAAGAATGAAATAGTTTAGGAAATATTAAAAAGGCAGACTATTATATTTCCCTGGTTGAGAAACGGAGAAACATGTTTTAAAGACAAAGCAGCTCCCACCTTCTGCCTCCCCCCCCTTTGCCAATGGGCCAGAGGCAGAAACTCAATTCCCTCCCACCTTTGTCAATGGACCTCATCTGCAACACAATAGGATCCATCTAGCAACAGAAACTTACCACATGGCACCTGGGAAAATTACATCAGCCAGCAAGGCTAGCTAAGACCCCCAACCCCTGGGAGTCTGATAACCAATCAGGATACTCTTTCTGGGTCCCAGGAAGTTCAAAGCCAGAGAGGGCATAAAACCCGGGGACTCACTGTATCTTGCCCTTTTCTGTTCAGGAACTCAAACCATGTGATCCTGTCCACCATTAAACCATCTTTCCAAGCAGTCTCCATGTTTCCAGTGTCTTTTTCTCCAGTTGGAGCTGAACTCAGAAGGATATTTCTTCCAACACTCCGTTTCAGAAAAAACTTTTTTTTCTGCCTCCGAAAGCCTCCGAAACAAAGCTTCAGAAAAAAAGCCTCTGAAGCTCTGTTTGGGGGCTTCTTTTCCGAAGCTTTTTTTCTTATGCTTTTTTCAGCGTCTGAAACTTCCCTTTGAGAAGCTGGGTGGGGCTACATTTGGAGTATAAGACTCACCCAGATTTTCACCCTCTTTTTTGAGGGAAAAAGGTCTTATACTCTGAAAAATACGGTATTCTAGGAAATATTAAAAAGGCAGAATATTATATTTTCCCTAAAGGAGAAACGTGTTTCTAAAGACAGAAACTCAAAGCCTCAGCGCTCTGCCTCAGAGTAGAAACTAAGGGGGCCAAACTTTTAGAAATGCAGATGTGGGAATCCATTCAAGACAGGATTAAAACCCCAAGGAAAACAGCATCTAGGATTAATTACATTTGTTAAACAAAATTAAAAAACCCAACTCATTGCCGGCCTTCACGAGACAAACTAATTAAAATCAAATAACAAAACACACAAAACAAGCCTCTAAATTACAAAATGCTGTAGAACGAATTGTATAAAAATCCACCTGCTCATCAAACTAAGTCAGGGGTGGGTTCTAAATTTTTTTACTACCAGTTCTGTGGGCGTGGCTTATTTTGTGGGTGTGGCTTGATGGTCATGGGACAATTCTTTAGGATTCATCAGAGGTCCTGGTCTACCAGGCTTGTAACTGCTTGCAGAGCTGTACCGATTTACCCATTTATTTTTGGAGGCCCTGGTCTATTCATTCATTTTTCGAGCGTCCCGGTCTACCCATTCGTTTTTGGAGGCACCGGTCTACCACCACACTGCCTTTTAACACTGATCAGCTGTAGGGCGGCCCTTTGAAGCCCCACGGCAAGAGTTTAAACAGGTTTTTTTTCTTTCTAGCCATCAGCTGGGACTCGGGAGGCAGCGAATAGATTGGGGGCGGGGCCAAATAAAAGGTAAGAATAACATGGGCGGGGCAGGAGGGCCCAGCTCCCGAACAAAGAGAACCGGTTCAGTGATGTCATATCGTCACCGCTACTGGTTCGGCCAAACCGGGCCGAACCGGGAGGAACCCACCACTGAACCAGTTGGCCAGAATCGCACAGGCTTGGTGGTTCTGCTTCACCATTAAACCATCTTTCCAAGCAGCCTCCATGTTTCCAGTATCTTTCTCCCCACTTGGAACTGAATCCAGATGGACATTTCTTCCAACAAAACTGAACTGTTTATCTGAAGCATTATTTTGGCCTGTGAACAGGGGATGCTGGAGTGTTTGCTCAGCGTATACATCCCATCCCTTCCTCCGTTATCTTTGAGCCAGTGGTGGGTTGCCCCCGGTTCGCACTGGTTCTATAGAACCAGTAGTAAAACCAGTGGGAGGCTCTACCCATTGACTCTGACGTCATCAAAACGCTTCTGTGCATGCGCAGAAGAGCGCGCACGCATGCGTGGCCCCGCTGCAAACCAGTAGTAAAACCCACCCCTGCTTTGAGCCCATCTCTGAGCGCACTCCCAATGGAAGGGCATCGCTCAGACGCTGCGCTAAGATACTTTGTGGTATTGTGACCCAGGCCCAAGTAGGTAGTAGTCGACGTAAACAGTTCCAAAACAAACAGACTTTATTAGAACAGCTGAGAATTAACTCATTCTCAGCATAGTCCAAACTTCAATTAAAAGAAGTTCTTCCTAACACAAATTCTTCAGTCTAATCACCAACCTTGGTATAATTAGGCAAACTGCCAAAGGCTTCTCTTGGCAAAAGTTCAAAAGCAGAAGACGCCGACAAGAGATAAGTGCTGCAATACTATCAACGTTGTTTTCCGACAAAGAGCCCAAGAGCTGTTGCTGGTCTTTTAAGCCTTATGGGAGGGGCCAATCATCTCTTGGCCTTACTCCTGAATCGTTCTCTTTGCTGTAGCTGCTCCTGCCTTCTGGCATCTCATACATGCACTAGGAACAGGCTCCTCCTGTTCCTCTGCCTCTCTGCTGTCAGCCTCTGGAGGCTCCGGAGTCCGCACCTCACTCCCCGATGGCCCTGGCTCCATTTCTGCCTCCGACGCAGAGCCCTCATCTGGGCCTTCCCCAGCCTCCAGGACTGGCCCACCTTCTTCCTCAGCCTCATCGCTGTCCGACTCCACTGCCAGCTTCTCAGGCTGCTGGCGGACCGCAACATGTGATTTCTTTGGCTTTGAACCCAGCTATTAACACACTGCAGCCCAGATTTACAAATATAGTACCGTAAATGAAACCGCAAAGTGCTTTATAAGTTAGTGGTGGGAAGCTTTCATTTTTAATTTGCAGCTACAACCAAAGAAATAAAGCTGTTGGTTGTTGTTGTTGTTGTTTCTTCCCCCTCCTTTATGTGCTTTTTAAAATCACATTTCTCTTGAGGATTACTGTAGCCTGCTTAGTCACGAACATGATAATTCATACGGGGTGATTTTATTTTCCCCAGTGGAATTGTTTAAAAAATAGCTGGACAGATTGAAGGAGCCTATAACTGCATGATCTTTTAAAATGTTATCTAACTCTGGGTTTTATTTAATTGACCAAACTAAGTAGTAATTTTAATTAGCAATTTTATGATGTTTGTATATCTATATTCTTCTTGGTTGTACACCGCCTTGAGTCCTACGGGAGAAAGGCAGTATAGAAATATAATAAATAAATAAATGATCTTTGAAACATTAAGTTTAAGTGGTATCAGGAAGTGTATTTGGAAGCATCAATTTTTTAGAGCATCAATTTTAGATCATTCATACCTAATTCTCCTGTCTCTTCACTGTTTCAAGGCAGTTTCAGTAGTGGGTTTCAGAATTTTTACTACCGGTTCTCTGAACTACTCAAAATGTCCGCTAACGGTTCTCCAGAACTGGTCAGAACCTGCTGAAACCCACCTCCGGGCACTTTGCTTTCAGCCTCCATATTGTCCAGCTAACAGGAAGATGGATCACGTTGCCCGTGGCTCTGGATTTCAGGGAAAGGATTCAGAAAACGCCAATAAACATCATCCATGCTACACTGAATGTCAACAATCCGATTTTGATCATATAAAAGTGAAATAGGGAAACGCTTTATTGGAGCACCACCATGATCGCTACATAAAAATCTTCCTTATTTTTTCTTTTGAAGAATAGATCACAAGTGGTCTGAAACATAATTATGATGATTTAGGATCCATGCAGATATTGGGGTGTGGGCAGAGATTCTGGAATAAATACTCAATTTGTAACAAAGATTAATTCAAAGAACTTTGCTGAAGGGTAAAAATCGAAGACCAGATATGAACAGTGGAAATTGTGAAGGATGAAGGATTGGAAAGAGGGTGAGATGGATAATGTGCAGGATATATTTTTTTTTAAAGTGGAGGGCAAAAAAACCTTTCTGGTGTAGAACAATCCAATGTATGTAGAGTAGATTATATGGATTTAGTTGGGTTTTGAAGATTTGCTGAGTTTCCTCTGTCCAAGTTCCTGACACTTTAACAGAAGTTATCAGTGCCATCGTAAAGGATTTTTTTAAAGATACTATCTTAAATGATTGATTAGGGACCAGGGGTGGATTCTAAATTTTTTTACTACCGGTTCTGTGGGGGTGGCTTATTTTGTGGGCGTGGCTTGATGGTCATGTGACAATTCTTTAGGATTTAGCAGAGGTAGTGGTTTACCAGGCTTTTAACTGCTTGCAGAACTGTACTGGTCTACCCATTTGTTTTTGGAGGCACTGGTCTACTCATTTGTTTTCTTTTAACACTGATCAGCAGTCGGGCGGCCCTTTGAAGCCCCGCGGCAAGAGTTTAAACAGTTTTTTTCCTTCTAGCCAATCAGCTGGGACTCGGGAGGCAGCAATAGATTGGGGGCGGGGCCAAATAAAAGGTAAGAATAACGCGAGGAGAGGGGCGGAAGGGGGGTGGGAGGGCCCAGCTCCCGAACAAAGAGAACCGGTTTGTTGACGTCATATCATCACCGCTACCAGCTCGGCCGAACCGGGCTGAACCGGGAGGAACCCACCACTGTTAGGGACATGTGGTATTTTGGATGAAATTTTCCCTCATAAAAAAAAAAAAATCCCTGTTCTTTGGTTTTCCAGTCCATGCTTGGAATTGCATCATCATCATAATTATTCATCAAATGATGCCTCCATCCATATCTCTAAATGTCTCCTTGTAGCCTACTGTTTCTTCAAGGGCTTTGGTGAATCATGTTTTCGTTTTTGTTTTGCTTTGTTTTTTTGGATATAAGCCTTGGGAAGGCTCTGTACCAATTCTATTCAAGAGAGATAAAAGGGCACATTCAGAGCATTTCCCACTCATAATCAACTATAAGCATTTTCAGACAGCATGCTTGATTAAATAGTTTTTAGAAAGGGACATTAATACATTCTACCAAGCTTAAGCGAGTACTATGCATATATCTTTTTAAAAGGTAGTAAAATACGATTTTAAAATACAAGTAGAAATTTTACAGCATTTAAATCAGGGGTGAAATCTAGCAGGTTCTGACAGGTTCTGGAGAACCGGTAGCGGAAATTTTGAGTAGTTTGGAGAACCGGCAAATGCCACCTCTGGCTGGCCCCAGAGTGGGGTGGGTATGGGGATTTTGCAGTATCCTTCCTCCAGGAATGGGGAGGGAATGGGGATTTTGCAGTATCCTTCCCCTGGAGTGGGGTGGGAATGGAGATTTTGCAGTATCCTTCCCCTGCCACGCCCACCAAGCCCCGCCCACCAAGCCACGCCACACCATGCCCACCAAGCCCCGCCCACAGAACCAGTAGTAAAAAAAAATTGAATTTCACCACTGATTTAAATGCATCTTGTGACACATAAATAGTCCGGAAAGTTAACATGCTGGCATATTCTTTTTATATATAGTTATGAACATACAATTCATATAGTTAGTAATCATTGAGTATCATTGAGTATCCACATTTTTAACATTTGCCCACCAAATCTATAGTATACTAAATGTTCATGTTCACACACCATCTGATACTCTTTCCAAGCTAGTCAAAAAATTATTTTTGCCTAAAAGTAGCCTAAAATGCTGTTTGGATCAAAAAATTGGGTTGCATAAGCCATGGTTCTGTTGATTTTGAGTGTTTTGTGCAAACACTCTCGTTCTTCAGAGAATTATTATTATTATTATTATTATTATTATTTATTAAATTTATATACGGCCCTACTCCCGAGGGACTCAAGGCGGTGAACAGCCAAAATAAAATACATGTAATACAAACATTAAAAACGTTTAGAATATATTAAATATTATGTCCCCAAACAACAAATTAAAACCAATTTTAAAACCCAATTTAAAATTTAAAACAATTTAAATTTAAAAGAGGTTAGGCCAGAGGTGGCTTTCAGCAGGTTCTGACCAGTTCTAGAGAACCGGTAGCGGAAATTTTGAGTAGTTCGGAGAACCGGTAGTAAAAATTCTGGCTGGCCCCGCCCCCATCGATTCTCTGCCTCCCGAGTCCCAGCTGATTTTACAATATCCTTCCCCTGCCATGCCCACCAAGCCACGCCCACCAAGCCAGCCCACCAAGCCATGCCACACCCACAGAACCAGTAGTAAAAAAATTTGAAACCAACCACTGGAATAATCCTGAAGTATACTATGTTAGCTCATAATTACAGATTATCTCTTAGTACAGTGTTTCTCAACCTTGGAAGCTTGAAGATGGGTGCGCTTCAACTCCCAGAATCCCCCAGCCAGCAGCGCTGGCTGGGGGATTCTGGGAGTTGAAGTCCACCCATCTTCAAGCTTCTAAGGTTGAGAAACACTGTCTTAGTAGCAACAGTTAAAATATATGACTTGTGAGAATGGCAGATCCAGGTCACATGGATGGATATGAGAAGCATCTTCCACAGAAGCTACCAATATATGTTTTTATTTGCTGATTAATGGCACCATTAAAGAGGGGGAAAATTCAGTATGCTACAGGAATATTTAGTACCTGCGTGTTGGAGAGAAAACATGTTGCTAATGGAGTTGAGATTTATTCGAATTCTTAAATGTAGTGTCACCATAAATATTGCTCAGGAACCTTTACTCGTTCAATTTCAGTTACAAACCTGAAAGATCAAGGGCTCCATTTATAATGGACAAATAACAAGGTGATTCTTTTGGGAACTGGGTTCCAGGATGTCTTCCCCACAAGTGATGCATAATGGCATCTATAGAGGGAAGTCTCACAAAGTGCCTCCTTTTTATACTTGCGTGTGATATCATGACCCCACAACATCTGTTTTATTCTGGTGTTGTCTTTGTGGTTAGGAATCAATGTCTGTAACTGCTGGATTATGTAACAAGAAAGACCTGCCTAGACAGCTGATGGAGCCAGAGTTTCCTGAATCCAGTTGGACATTGTTCTAAATGTCAGGGATACTCATGGCTGATACATCACACAAGGAATTGTGTATGGGTTACACAATACTTGTTTAAGTGTCCTGTCTATTCTGGGAGAGCCTACTCAGTTTTCTCATGTGAGAAAAGTGAGCAGAAGTAAGTCGAAGTGTCCATAAAGAAATAGCTATGATAAATCATCACAACCGCAGACTAGAGTTGCATTGGAGACTAAATTCATGGCAGTAAGGACTACAAATAATCATACCGGCACAGAACAAACCAGTATTTTAATTTGAACATGATTCAGTATTGGTGTGGTTTGTTTGGCTTTGACTATTGTGTTTAACTATTCTTAGACTGTGGATTGGCGTGATGCACAAACCAGCCACCATGTGAGATCTTGGCCATGATGTTGATAAGAAAGTCCTAGTACTATAGTTAAAGTCGATTGTAAACAGCCTGTTTTATTCTGTGCAAATACTCACTCGGATCTAAGTTGCTTGTAGATGTTAAGATCAGTTGATTCTAGCCTGGGCAATGGGAAGTCCAGTTGGTTTAGAGTCTTTTCAGGTTATAGAATTGGAAAATTAGAATACCTGATTAGAATAGGCTATTGGCCAAATGTGATTAGACAACAAGGAATTCGTCTCTGGTGCAAAAGCTCTCAGTGTACATGCAAAACAACAAAGTAATAATCTTCACAATAATAATACCAGTAAGAGGGGATAGCAAAGGAGATGGGAAGGCTAATAATAGTACTACAACTATACAACATGGGTAGATATACTTAGTCCAGGGGTCTGCAACCTTAAGCACTCAAAGAGCCATTTGGACCTGTTTCCCATAGAAAAGAAAACACCGGGAGCCACAAAACCTGGGTGGGCGTGGCCAACTTGATGTCATTCACTTCCACCAGTCACATGACCCCCCTCAGCCACGCCTACCCAGTTGGTCATTAGGGCAGAGAACCAGTTGTTAAAAAACACCGGGAACCACAAAACCCTTTTGACATCTCTCTCTCCTTCCCTCCCTCCCTCCCTCTCTGTATCTCCTTATGTCTCTCTCTCTCTCTCTCTCCCCATCTCTCTGTATCTCTCTGTCTCTGCCCTGGCCGCTTCTCCATCCCCCGCCATCACCTTTACCTTCTCAGGCCAGGCGAGGAGTGACTGGGAGGGGAGGGCAAGGGGCAGAGCCAGCCAGTGGTGGGCTCACCCGACAGGTAGCCACAGCTCAAAGAGACGGCCCAAAGAGCCGCATGTGGCTCTGGAGCCACAGGTTGCTGACTCCTGACTTAGACATAAGGTAGCACTGTGGGAATTGGGTGTTCAGTGGATTTATGGCACGAGGGGGAAAAACTTCCCCGTGTCTAATAGTTTTGGCATGTAATGCCCTACAGTGGTGCCCCGTGGGGAGGAATTGAAACAGTTAACAGTTTCTTATATTACAAAAGATTAAAAAAAAGGTCTGACTCAATTATTGTTTCCTCTTGATGTTTGTGAAAAAGAAAGTAGACTGACCTTCTTCCACATTTATACGGTGTTTAAATCTCCCCAGATTAAGCGGTGTGGTCAATTTGGCTTGGAGAAAATTGCAAAATCAGTGTTAGAGAACAAAAAGAGAAAAAAATAGAGTCAGAGAAGAATGGGATCTTGCTGCCACAGAAGTGGTGTTTTTCAGTCACCTGCTGAGTCAGCAAACACATGCTGCTTTTAAGAGGGGGAGAGAGAAACTGCACAAATTAGAGCAGCTTTCTGGTAGCTGCTTGGGCTAGAGAACAGGGAATTGAAAAGGCTATAAGATCATTCTTTTCATAGTCACTTCAAGGGTGGGTTCTAAATTTTTTTACCACTGGTTCTGTGGGTGTGGCTTATCTTGTGGGCGCAGTTTGATAATCATGTGACAATTATTTAGGATTTAGCAGAGGTACTGGTCTACCAGGCTTTTAACTGCTTGCAGAACTGTACTGATCTACCTATTTATTTTTTGCAGGCACTGGTCTACCCATGTATTTTTGCAGGCACTGATCTACTCATATATTTTTGC
>WNWU01000068.1:3784436-3806402 GCA_012654045.1 Ptyas mucosa
CCATGTATTTTTGAAGGCATTGATCTACTCATGTATTTTTGCAGGCATTGATTTACTCATGTATTTTTGCAGGCACTGATCTACTCATATATTTTTGAAGGCACTGATCTACTCATGTATTTTTGAAGGCACTGATCTACTCATATATTTTTGCAGGCAGTGGTCTACTCATTTGTTTTCTTTTAACACTGATCAACTGTAGGGCGGCTCTTTGAAGCCCCCCGGCAAGAGTTTAAACAGTTTTTTTCCCTCTAGCCATCAGCTGGGACTCAGGAGGCAGCAATAGATTGGGGGTGGAGCCAAATAAAAGGTAAAAATAACGCGGGGCATGGGTGGGGGGGCGTGGGAGGGGCAGAACCGGTTCAGTGACGTCATATCATCACCACTACCGGCTCGGGAGAATCGGGCCGAACTGGGAGGAACCCACCACTGGGTCATTTGTCTGCTTTTTATGTCCTCTGTCTGGATTGCAGATTTAGTGTGACAGAGACAAGTCTTCATCACATCTCATATTCTCATATTCAAAAGCATTGGGAATGGCTGTAAAATATTATTTATACCAAACATATTTTTCAGACACAGATAAGTGATAATAATTATGCAATACGGTATATTGGAAGCTTGCAATATGGCTTAAACATTGGAGAAACAGAAATCTGAGTTTGTTCAGAAAAAACAATGGCTACCAACCTGCCTTCCCTTCAGGACCTGTATACTGCACGAGTCAAAAAGAGGGCTGTGAAAATATTTACAGATTCCTCACATCCTGGACATAAACTGTTTCAATTCCTACCCTCAAAACGACGCTATAGAGCACGGCACACCAGAACAACTAGACACAAGAACTGTTTTTTTCCAAATGCCATCACTCTGCTAAACAAAGACTTCCCTCAACGCTGTCAAACTATTTACTAAGTTTGCACTACTATTAATTTTCTCATCGTTCCCACCACCCATCTCCTCCCACTTATGACTGTATGACTGTAACTTTGTTGCTTGTATCCTTACGATTTATATTGATATTGTTTCCTGATTGCTTATTTGTACCCTATGACAATCATTAAATGTTGTACCTTATGATTCTTGACGAACGTATCTTTTATTTTATGTATACTGAGAGCATATGCACCAAAGACAAATTCCTTGTGTGTCCGATCACACTTGGCCAATAAAAAATTCTATTCTATTCTATTCTATTCTATTCTATTCTATTCTATTCTATTCTATTCTATTCTATTCCAAAATAAAATTACCAGAATGAGAAAATGTATTAGGTTTGAATCTACGCAACGTGTTAAGCCATAGCTAATTTAAACTGGAATCGACTGAAAGTGATAGCTGGCTTCTTACATAATGCTAAATAATCATAGTTTAGAAATCGTGATTGCAAGTTGCACATAACAACCTAGTTAAAAGTCAAAAGAAAACCATGTTGTAGTTTAAGAATATCAGAGGATCCTTGCTGGATCAACAGAGTGCTAGTCCATCCCTATCTATCCTATAACAGCCAGACAGATGTATTCAGATGTTCAGACAAGACAGCAATTGATAGAACTTGTTGGCTCATCAGATCCAACTAAGATCTGTCTAAGATCTCTTTTCTCCTTGCCTTTTAAATTTGCTGATACATGGCCTCTTCTGACTGGGTCTGTTTTTTTTGAGGCAGAAGCAATATATGTTGCCTGTCGCTTCTTAAATCTTCTACTCTTTAGCTTAAATATGCTTAGTTGTTCTTGAGAATAAGATGAAACTATCCCTTTCTTATCTGTAAATGTAACTTACAAATTGCAGTCTGGTATTAGAGATATTTAACACACCCAACCTCTGCAGAATTAGCAACAGGAGAACCCAGGGACATTTTTTGAGACACTTAGAGTATACTCCTTCTGCCTCCAGAATCAACATGTTTTGTTCTGACTTTTGGTTTTCTAAAGAAAACGTTGGAAAAATATTTATTTCTGTAGGGCAGTGGAAGGAAAGATCAACTCACTTTGAAGTTGAGTCCTAACTCCTCAACCCTAGCTACCCGGCTGGAAAATGACTAAAAGAGCTATGGCAAAAATTAGTCAATGAGTACAACTGAACACAAGCAAAAGGACATTATTGCATCTACTTTTTGAGAGGGCCAATGGCAAAGCATTCATAGATCTCCTCATCATTGAGCAACCATCCCAAAATGTGTGTAATGTATGAGTTAATAAAGCCTGTTCTCTCTTTCAGTGTTTCTCAACCTTGATAGCTTGAAGATGGGTGGACTTCAACTCCCAGAATCCCCCAGCCAGCAGCACTGGCTGGGGGATTCTGGGAGTTGAAGTCCACCCATCTTCAAGCTACCAAGGTTGAGAAACACTGCTCTAGATAGTAATAGAATGGTTGAGTCTCATGTGCAAGGAACTTCAATCATACATACCTGCCTTGAGTTGGATATGGTTCCATTAAATACGTCATTGATCGGTAGGATCAGTTTCAGTTGATGCTTCTATGAAAAGTTTGAACTACACGGAGAAAGTAAATGAAAGAATAGATTTCAATTATTTTTAGGTTTTATTCTCATCCTTTTTGATTACTAACATCACGTTGGATTTGGATTTGACTGGATAGTCATCTCTTTTTCAGAAATAGCATGGTTAACAGATATTTTGAAAAATATAATTGTGTAGGTACTCCTTATAAGAGACTCAGGAGAGTTTGAGAACAATCATCTACTTCCTAATAGCAAAGTCTTGGAAGACAAACATTGGGACCTCAACTACAGATAATTTGGGAAGACATTCATTATCTGAATCCTTTTCAATCTGGATACAAGCCCAGATTTCATATCTCAGTGGAATTGGTTGCCCTGATGGATGACCTCTCTTTTACAGTTCTGGCACAAAACTTCTAGAACATTTTCTCCACATACTGTGATTAAAATTGATGTCAGTGTGACTTAATTCCAAGTCATGCCTTTTCTCCTGGTTCGAAATTTGAAGTTGCTTTGTTCTGTTGAATTTTTATTCCCTTTGTTTTATTTATTTATTTATCACATTGAAAAACTGCCTGTTTCCCTCAGAGGGGGACTCTTGGCAGTGTAAAAATACAATGTTAAAAACATTAAAAATGTTTTATGAATATAAAAATTTAAAATAGAGGCAAGGATAGTTAAAATTTGATATTAAAAGGTAATTAAAAGACAGAGGAGGCCATTGTTGGAAGAAATGTCCATCTGGGTTCAGTTCCAAGTGGGAAAAAAGATACTGGAAACATGGTGGCTGTTTGGAAAGATGGTTTTAATGGTAGACAGAATCACATGCCTTGAAGATGTTGGGTGAAGAAGAAAAAGGGCAGAGATGCTGAGAGTGCCTGAGTTTTATACCCGCTCTGCAGTGGTGGGTTCTGCTCGGTTCCGCCGAGCCCGTAGCGGTGACGATATGATATAAATAACTTGAAATCTAACCACTCACAGGAAGATGTGTGAACTGATCATTAAGACAGAGTGGAAATTTTACTGTGTTGAATGAAAACCAGGTGAAACAAATAATAATAATAATAACAAATAAATAAAAATAAAATAGGATGAGGAAAGATAATGCACAGACCAGCTGAAACAAAAGGCGACAGTACAGGCCAGCAATAAATAGCAGAGAAGAAACAGAAAAAGTTCGAACTGAATTGAGTTGATTTATGTTCATGCTGACATCATACCTGCTAAGCAGGGATAATTTTATTATATAGTCAGGACGCTGACAAAGTCTTCCCCACCACTTCCAAAAAAATAACTCCAGGTTAAAGACAAGATCTCAACACAGACTTTTGAGATTCCAGCCCAATTTCTTGTATGTTGCATTACACTCCTTTTGTGTCCTTATACAAGGGAGGAAAATAAAGTGCATCAGTACCGCAGAGAATAGATTGGATCATCTTTTACAAGGCTTTGACAACTCTTTTGCTGCCCTCATAAATCAATCTGATCTATATCTGTCACAAATGAATGAAAAATGGTGGTAAATCTTGAGCTAGAAATCCAGTATTAACCACCAAAAAATAAATAAATCCCAGAAGTAAACGGTGACGTCTCTGCTAACAAATCAACAACCTGTGTCAATTTATCAGTTTCAACTTTCTGATCTTGAGAAAAGTTTAGCAAAAACAACAGCAACTGAACTTTTATGGTTACAGATGGCCTAGTCAATCAAAATCCCATGTTTGGTCTATTTTCATACCCAGGTAACTGCTTTGGTACTTCTTGCTACCTACGAAAGTCACAGTAAATCAGACGGGATATTGGGGATGAATCAGTAAGCGTTATAACCAAAAGAGTTCTGCATGCAGAGAAAAACATTATTCATTCTCCCGGTGTAAAAGCCTCTAATGCGGTTTCAAAGTCTGCTTGAGTTAGGATCGCTGCAGATCAGTTTCAACCTGTTTTGCAGGGGGTTAAATGTGAAATCAAGCATCGTTTATTTTATATTGTAAAAAAAAAAAAAAGTTACTCTCTGTGGTTCCCACGACTATGAGAGAAATCGTGTTCATTTGGCAGTAATGCCCAGTGATTCTGGAGCACTGAAATGGGGACCGTACTTAAGTTTTCACACCGGCACAGAAATTGAAAGCGAAGAGCGTGTGGTTTGTAGCTTGCATTGCTCACTTGTCTGACTCACCTCATAAAGGAGATCTAAGCCTTACTCCAGCCAGAGGCAATGCTACCATGAGGGACAGTGAGGGCTCAGTACTATTCAGGTTAACAGGCTAGAAGAAAGAGTAAGGATTTAAGAGTAAGATGTTAATCCTAACTAATAAAAATGAAATGATTGAGTGACTCCAAGTTGTAGGAACTTTGAGGTAGAACGACCATGTCATACTAGAACTTGCCATAATGCAGCCACCAGACAACTGAACAAAGTCAAACCAGTATTCATTAGAAGACACTTTTAAAGTAAATTTAAGATATCTATCCATTTGCTGCAGCTGTTACGATTATGTCTTGCTTTAGGACTTAAGAATCTCCTTTATTCTAAGACAGATCTGTCTAGACCAAAAAGAAGGACCGCTCTCAAACTTCAGATACTAATTCTCAGGAGTTTATCTCCAGATGTGTGGAATTAAAACTACAATAAAGTGAAGACTTAAGTGTGAAGTTGCAATCCTGACATGTGCACCAGGGGTGAAATCCAGCAGGTTCGCACAGGTTCTGGAGAACCGGTAGCAGAAATTTTGAGTAGTTCGGAGAACCGGCAAATACCACCTCTGGCTGGCCCCCAGAGTGGGGTGGGAATGGAGATTTTGCAATATCCTTCCCCCAGGAGTGGGGTGAAAACGGGGATTTTGCAGTATCCTTCCTCCAGGAGTGGGGTGGGAATGGAGATTTTGCAATATCCTTCCCCCAGAAGTGGGGAGGGAATGGGGACAGTATCCTTCCCCTGGAGTGGGGTGAGAATGGAGATTTTGCTGTATCCTTCCCCCAGGAGTGGGGAGGGAATGGAGATTTTGCAGTATCCTTCCCCTGCCATGCCCACCAAGCCACACCATGCCCACCAAGCCACGCCCACAGAACTGGTAGTAAAAAAAAAATTGGATTTCACCACTGATGTAACACAACCGTGTTACAAATTTAATAAATGCAGCGATCCACTTAACAACTGTGGCAAGAAAGATCTTAAAACGGGGCAAAATTCACTTAACAAACATCTCACTTAGCAACAGAAATGTTGGGCTCAATTGTGGTTCTAAGTCGAGGATTACCTGTACTTTGGGAGAGAATAAACACAGAAGATTATCTCATTTACAGTAGTGGCCAAAATTGTGGAAACTTTTTGGGGAAAAGTGTATTTTATAAAACTAGCTAATAACATCACTTTTTGGGGGGGGGAATAGTATCATAAAATTATATATCAATGGAAAGATAATTTAATCAGGAATGTAATGCAATAACTTTTATGAAGGATTTGCTATTAGAATAGCAGTTACAGTATAAAGAAGAAAAGTGAAACACGTAGAAAAAACAAGAGATACAAAAATTATCACCATGTTAGTTAATACTTAGTTGGGTAACCTTTAGCATGAATGACGGCCTTACAACGTCTTCCCATGGAGTGAACCAAGTCTTTTAGTTCTGCAGCTGTTATAATGTGGAACCAAGATTGAAGGATGGCTTCTATTAACTGGGTTTTATTGCTGGGTCGCTTCTGACTAACAAGTTTCTCTAGTCGGCTCCATAGATTTTCCATTGGGTTAAGGTCTGGGCTATTCCCAGGCCATTCCAGCAGTGGAATAGGATTATCTTGAAACTTCAGAAAGAAAAAAGAAAAAAAAGTGGAGTTATTATGCATTAAATCTCAAAAAATACACTTTTTCCAAAAGGTTTCCACAATTTTGACCACTGCTGTATGCAAGTTATCCATTTAGACCTGTGTTTGCTCCATCTTTTGCCTCAGCAATTCTCCAGCATCTCAGATAGAAAGTCTTCCCCGTGACCTGCTAATGAAACATGAAGAGTGTGATTCTCAAAACTGACAAAGACGTGGCCTTCCACCCTTGAGCTTTTTTCTCCCTGGCCCATTTTTTTCAGTCTCAGCATAGGTCAAAAGCACTCATCCATTTTCTATAGGCTGAGCTTTTAATGTGTTTTATGCTTAAGGCTGTAGTGCCACACATTTGTATAGGGACAATTGTGTTGGATATAATGGGTGGAGGGGGGGAGGCTGGTACAGAAAACTCATGGTTGAACCTTTTCCCTCTCAGTGGCATCGCTTGAGAGAAGGAAAGTTGTACAAAGCCTGGATAACAACTTTTAATTGGAATCGTAGAATTGGAAGAGCTATTTTGGCCACCAAGCCCAATGATCCTTGTTTCAAAATCATTCATATTCTTTGCAAGGTGCAGTGGTGAAGTCCAATTTTTTTTTTTACTACCGGTTCTGTGGGCGTGGCTTGGTGGGCGTGGCAGGGGAAGGATACTGTAAAATCTCCATTCCCTTCCCCCACTCCTGGGGAAGGTTACTGCAAAATCCCCATTTCCTCCCAATCAGCTGGGACTTGGGAGGCAGAGAATAGATGGGGGCAGGGCCAGTCAGAATTTTTACTACCGGTTCTCCGAACTACTCAAAATTTCTCGTTTTTACTCGTACATTGTTCCTAGGAAATACAAGACATTAGTTTATGGAAAGAGACCTGGAACAAGAAGGCAGAGAGCATTGTTCAACTTCAGTGGCAATGGAGGTATCAAGCAACTCAGTGTTGGGTTTCAAAAATTTTTACTACGGGTTCTGTGGGTGTGGCATGGTGGGTGTGGCATGGCTTGGTGGGCATGGCAGGGGAAGGTTACTGTAAAATCTCCATTCCCACCCCACTCCAGGGGAAGGACACTGTAAAATCTCCATTCCCTCCTCACTCCAGGGGAAGGTTACTGCAAAATCCCCATTTCCTCCCAATCAGCTGGGACTCGGGAGGCAGCGAATAGATGGGGGCGGGGCCAGTCAGAGGTGGTATTTACCGGCTCTCCGAACTACTCAAAATTTCCGCTACCGGTTCTCCAGAACTGGTCAGAACCTGCTGAAACCCCACCTCTGAAGCAACTCCAATGTTCCCTGCGTGTCCACAAATAGTCGCGAAAGTACTGCTAGTATTAATTTTGGGGTCACAAATAAATGTTAGCGAGTAGGCAAACTCGCAAACATGGAATTAATGAATACTGAAGATTGACTATATATGTTTTCCAAGGACCAACATATGAGTCAAACTGATGCGAGAGTCGGTTAGTGTCATCACAATGACAACAATGAACACACCCTATCAAACTTTGCTGATCTCAAAAAACTAAGGAGGGTGGAACCTGATTACTTCTTGATGTACACCAGAAATTCCCAAATGTCCCAGAAAAAGACAGCGTGAAAACATCTGCAAATGACAAAAGAAGTGTTTTGCTGTTGCAATGAAAATCCACCTGTTTTGCATGTGTGTGCAATACCACAATGCATGTATAAAATACAGGTAGTGCTCAATTTACAATCCCAGTTGAACCCCAGAATTGACGTTGCTAAGTGAAACATTTGTTAAGTGAGTTTTGCCCTGTTTTACCACATGATCACAGGGATGTTGCAACGGTCGTAAGTGTGAAAAATGGTCACAAGTCACTTTTTTCAGTGCTGTTGTAACTATGATCACTAAATGAACTGTTGTAAGTAGAGGACTACTTGTAGGCACAGACCCTCACCCCCCACCCCCCACCCCCGATCCTCCGAGGCTATGTCATAGCATTTTCCAAGAAAGCAGCATGGATATTTTAATCCAATTACTGCCCGTACTTTATTTATGTGCAGATTCTTTGGAGCAATTCACCAGTGTAGAAAGATACTCTACATTTCAATAGCACTCCAGCCTGCACCCAGTGAAAACACAAACTTAATGCCTTTGGCTCTTTTTTTCTGAAAGATTTCTTTCTTTAGTTTTGAAAGATAAATGCCATGTTGTTATCGAAAAATTCAACATTCTTGTTCATTGAGTAAATCAATAATTCCACTATGCTATTTTTTAATAAAATGAATCCTGATTGCCCAAGATGCCTGCATTTGTAAAAAAAATATCTCCAAATTACATATTTAGTTGATGAGTATTTCTTGAGTACAATTTTTGAGACACTTTTGTAACAACTGCCCTGAATAGAATAGAATAGAATAGCAGAGTTGGAAGGGACCTTGGAGGTCTTCTAGTCCAACCCCCTGCTTAGGCAGGAACAAATGGTTATCCAGCATCTTCTTAAAAGCTTCCAGTGTTGGAGCATTCACAACTTCTGGAGGCAAGTTGTTCTTCTGATTAATTGTTCTCACTGTCAGGAAATTTCTCCTTTAGTTCTAGGTTGCTTCTCTCCTTGATTAGTTTCCATCCGTTGCTTCTTGTCCTGCCCTCGGCTGCTTTGGAGAATAGCTTGACTCAGTGGTGGGTTTCAAACTTTTTTACTACCAGTTCTGTGGGTGTGGCTTGGTGGGCGTGGCATGGCTTGGTGGGCGTGGCATGGTAGATGTGGCAGGGGAAGGATAGTGTAAAATCTCCATTCCCACCTCACTCCAGGGGAAAGTTACTGCAAACTCCCCATTTCCTCCCAATCAGCTGGGACTTGGGAGGCAGAGAATAGATGGAGGTGGGGCCAGTCAGAATTTTTACTACCGGTTCTCCGAACTACTCAAAATTTCCGCTACCGGTTCTCCAGAACTGGTCAGAACCTGCTGAAACCCACCTCTGATTTGACTCCCTCTTCTTTGTGGCAGCCCCTGAGATATTGGAAGACTGCTATCATGTCTCCCCTAGTCTTTTCATTAAACTAGACATACCTAGTTCCTGCAACCGTTCTTCATATGACATCCAATCACAATTAGTTTCTATGCCATGCCATGCTTTATCAAATGCTTTGCCGAACTTAAGATATATTATAGCTTACAGCATACCCAGAATCCTCTGATTAAAAAAAAAGAGAGAGATTAAGTAAGATTTCTCCTTTACAATTCCATGCTGCCTTCTGGTAATTACTTCACTGATTTCAAAGTGCTTACAGATAAATCTATTTATGAATTTACCTAGAATCTTCTCCGTTACTGATGTCCAATGGAATACTTTTGTGTTTGTTGGATCTTCCTTTTCCCTCTTTTTTGAAAATAGAGTCAACATTGGCTCTATCTTCCACTTCACAGAAATCCTTCAGGATTTGAAGAAGATCATTTACAAGGTTTGACCAAACCCATCAGCCAGTCTGGAAGATACCATTAATCTGGTCCCGGAGAGTGGATCCCATTTTAAAATAAAGACTTCCAACATTTTCTGAACTGGTTTCTATCAGGTTGAAGCTGCAGTCCGGCTCCTTCACAATTTCTTGGTAGAAGACAATACTTTTTTTTTTTTGTCACAGAAGATGGATCCAAAAGAGAAGCATTGCATTTTAGTATTGCCTCCCCCACCTCCTTGAGCTGTCGGTATTAAAATTGTTTTCCCCCCCTCCCTTTTAACTTGATCGTATTTGAAGTTCTTTTTATTCCTTCACCAACCTCCGTTCATTCTCACCAGTTCAGAGTTCTGGGTTTCTTCTTGGTGACCTGACTCTCTCCGATGCCCATTGAATATACTATTTGTTTCAGAATAACAGAGTTGGGAGGGACCTTGTAGGTCATCTAGTCCAACCCCCCCCCAAAGCAGGAAGACCCTACACTATTTCTGCCAGATGGCATTCCAGTCTCTTCTTGAAAGACTTCCAGCGATGAAGCTCTCACAACTTCCAAAGGCAACTTCTGTTCCATGGGATGATTGTTCTCACTGGTTTGTTTTTCCAGTTCTTCCCTAAGCTTTTTGGGTAGCTTCTTCTCTTCCCTTCTCCTCCGAGCAATTGTGCTTTCAACAACTCCAACTGTCACCCCCCCCACCTTTCCCCATTAATTTTCTCTTGATATGAGGCACTTTTTTAATTTTATTTTTTAATGAAAACTGCTTTCTGCAGTCCAAGGTAGGTATCGGACACGGTGGCGCTTCGTTGCCCTTAAAACCCTAAAGTTTGGGTTGTTGTTGTTGTTGTTATTATTACTATTACTATTACTATTACTCTTCTTCTTCTTCTTCACTTTATTCATTAAACACGAAACTCAGTCAACTGAACATTCAAAAATGCATCACAGATACCATTGACTGGTGCTAATGGTTGATACGGGTTGCTGCCAGCATCCTAGGTATCTCCCAAGTACCTTCTTAAGATGTACGATGTTCCGAGTAGTGCAGTTTTTTTGCAGTTCTGCTGGGGTTTTTGCAGGAAGCTGCAATGTGTTGATGTATCTCATAAAATTCTTGGACATGGTACCAAGTGCCCCGATGACAATAGGTATCACTGTTGTTATTGTTGTTATTATTATTGCTGTTGCTGCTACTACTACTGCTACTATTACTATTATTATTATTACTATTACTACTACTACTCATTATTACTACTACTACTACTATTCTTATATTATCCTTATTATTCTTATTACTACTACAACCAAATACTATTATTACTACTATTACTATTATTACTACTATTCTTATATTATCCTTATTATTAGTACTACAACAAAATACTATTATTACTACTATTACTATTATTACTACTACTATTCTTATATTATCCTTATTCTTATTATTACTACTACAACAAAATACTATTATTACTACTATTACTATTATTATCACTACTACTATTCTTATATTATCATTATTATTACAACAAAATACTATTATTACTATTACTATTATTACTACTACTACTGTTCTTATATTATCCTTATTATTCTTATTATTACTACTACAACAAAATACTATTATTATTATTACTACTATTACTATTATTCTTATTATTACTACTACTATTCTTATTCTTATTCTTACTATTATTCTTATTCTTATTGCTTCAATAAAGACGGTTCTTCTTTCCCACGCAGCATCGGCTTTCGTCCCCTCAGAAGGCGCGGGGGCCTGGCTCCTTATCGGAGGCGCGCACAGAGAAGCCAGAAATCCACCCTCAGACGGCGGAGTCGGGGGCTGGGCAGGCGGGTGGCGTCCGACGGCCTTCTCGGGGGCGCGCCCGTCCGTTGGAGAAGACCGGCGGCGGCCGCAAGGGACGAGAGAGGGAGAGAGAGGGCGAGAGAGGCGAGGCGCTGAGGCGACGGACGGAGCGGGTCTGGTGTCTCCCGCAGCCTCCCCTCGGAGGGCTTCGGTGGTTTCCTTCCCCGGGCGCTTCACCATCCAGCAGCTCTCCGTCTTACGGCAGGCTGGCAAAAGGCGCCCGCCCGCCCGTCTCTTCACACGAAGTCCCGCCGTCCAACGAGGCGGACGCGCCCACGGGGGAGAAAAAAAAAAAAAGCAAACCCCGCCATGGACAGCTCCGCCGCGCCAGAGAACCGCACGGCCGCTTGGCGTCTGCTGGAACCTTTCGGCCGGAACGCGACGCCCGACCCGGGGGCAGGGGCAGGGGCCGGCTCGGTTCCTTCGGCGGCGGCGGCGGCGGCGGCGCTGGGCTTGGCTCCCCCGGAAAGCGGCGCGGAGGCTCCCTTCTGGGACGGGCGGCTGAACCACGGGCTGAGCGTCTTCGTGGCGCTGGCGCTGTGCGTAACCCTGCTGGGCTTGGGCTGCACGGTGGAGCTGAGCCAGCTGGGCGCGCAGCTGAGGCGGCCGCTGGGTTTGTTGCTGGCTCTGCTCTGCCAGTTCGGGCTGATGCCCCTGCTGGCTTTCCTGCTGGCCCTCGCCTTCGCCCTCGACGAGGTGGCCGCCGTGGCCGTCCTGCTCTGCGGCTGCTGCCCCGGAGGGAGCCTCTCCAACCTCATGTCCCTCCTGGTCGACGGAGACATGAACCTCAGGTAAGAGCGCAGGGCGGACACCTCCCGGCGGGTTCTGGAGGAACCGGGAGCGGAGATTTTGAGCAGTTCGGAGAGCCGGCAAATGCCACCTCTGGCTGGCCCCAGGAGTGGGGTGGGAATGGGGATTTTGCAGCATCTTTCCCTCTGGAGTGGGGTGGGAATGGGGATTTTGCAGTATCCTTCCCTCTGGAGTGGGGTGGGAATGGGGATTTTGCAGTATCCTTCTCTTGGAGTGGGGTGGGAATGGGGATTTTGCAGTATCCTTCACCCAGGAGTGGGGTGGGAATGGGGATTTTGCAGTATCCTTCACCCAGGAGTGGGGAGGGAATGGGGATTTTGCACTATCCTTCCCTCTGGAGTGGGGTGACAATGGGGATTTTGCAATATCCTTCCCCTGGAGTGGGGTGGGAATGGGGATTTTGCAATATCCTTCCCCTGGAGTGGGGTGACAATGGGGATTTTGCAATATCCTTCCCCTGGAGTGGGGTGGGATTGGAGATTTTGCACTATCCTTCCCTCTGGAGTGGGGTGGGAATGGGGATTTTGCACTATCCTTCCCTCTGGAGTGGGGTGGGAATGGGGATTTTGCACTATCCTTCCCTCTGGAGTGGGGTGGGAATGGGGATTTTGCACTATCCTTCCCTCTGGAGTGGGGTGGGAATGGGGATTTTGCAGTATCCTTCCCCTGGAATGGGAATTTTTTTTTTTTTTGCAGTATCCTTCCCCTGGAGTGGGGAGGGAATGGGGATTTTGCAATACCTTCTCCCAGGAGTGGGATGGGAATGGAGATTTTGCAGTATCCTTCCCCTGCCACGCCCACCAAGCCACATCACGCCCACCAAGCCGCGCCCACAGAACCGGTAGTAAAAAAAATTGGATTTCACCATTCTATGCAGGCCAAGAGAACCGGGAAGGAGCTGGCTTGGGGGTGGGGGGAACCGTCGTGGAGGACCGACGGGTGCTTCTTGCCCTGCTCTCGGGCTCCTGATCAGCAGCCAGACGTGCCACAGGTGTAGCCCAGCTTAAGGGTTGCCCGGCTGCTAAAATGAGGATGAGGGTCTGTCTTGCTAAGGGATTGGGAAGATAGCGGTAGCATTGGGTACAGGTAGTCCTCAACTTAAAAGAGTTCATTTAGTGACGGTTCAAAGTTACAACTGCACTGGGGAAAAAAGAGGACATATGACCGTTTCTTCACTGTTACGACCTTTCCAGCATCCCCATGATCACAACGAGCAAAATGCAACTGGTTCAGACTTATGACCGTTGCAGTGGGTCACGTGATCCCCTTTTGCGACCTTCTGACAAGCAAAGTCAATGGGGGGGATTAATAACCAGTTGACTAAGTTATCAACTGCAGTGATTCATTTAACAACTGTGGTAAGGAAAGTCGTAAAATGGGGCAAAACTTACTTAACAAATGTCTCACTTAACAACAGAAATGTTGGGCTCAATTGTGGTCTTAAGGCTAGCTGTACGGCTTCGTTTCAACATTACAATGGGACTGAAAAAAAGGTGATTTATGGCCATTTTTCACACTTATGACCGTGGCAGCATCCCCGTGGTCGTGTGATTTATATTCGGATGCTTGGCCACCGGTTCATATTTGTGACGGTTGCAGTGTCCTAACGGAGTCACGTGATCACTTTTTGCGACCGTCTGATGAGCAAAGTCAATGGGGGAAGCCAGGTTCACTTAGCAACCATGTTATTTAGCAACTTTGGTGACTCACTTAACGAATGTGCAGACAAAAGTCGTAAAATGGGGCAACACTCACTTAAACAAATTTCTCACTTAATTTTGGGCTCAGTTTTGGTTGTAAGCTGAGGACTACCTGGAAATGCCTTTCCCACATTTTTCAGAGGAGAAATTTAGGAACAGGATGCCTGGGTACCAGGAGTTTGGGATAAGTCGTCATGGGTGAATAGACGGCAATATAAATCTAATAAATCACTAACTAACCAACTAACTAACTAACAACTGTCTGTCCTAACAAGGGAAAGCTTCTTTCACAACCACTTTCCCCAGATTGGAAAATGTATCATCTGTTGAATACCAGGAGCGTCCTGCCAAATATTGCCTAGAAATTGATGGATTTGGGTTTTGCAGACTTTATTCCTGGCCCTGAACAAATGAAGTATTTAGTGAAAGTAAAGGGGGGGGGTTTTGAGTTAAGGGAGGAGATGCCCCGGATATATCCTTATAAAGATAAGAAACCTCTCTTTTATTGTCTATTTTTTTGTGAATTGCTAAGCTCGTGCTCATTTCTCTTTTCTCTCTCTCCGTTGAAATGTTTTCCCTGCGTTCTTTCTGATGGGTTGCATTTTGCTAACGTGCTGTTATTGCTCTCATCTTATTTTATCCTTTTTGGATGGGAAAACTAGGATTGAAATATCTTGAACCTTAAAATGATTTAAAAAAAAAAAAAGGTTGGGAACCACGGACCTACCAGCTGAAAAATAATGTTTCCAGAGCTGGTCGAGGGGGAGGTGATGAGGCAGAATTATTTTCTAGAGAACAGGAGTAAGGAAAAAGCGAGAACTGGAAGCAGAGACAAGTGTCTTTCTGTTAAGAAACTTCACCAGAGAGATACAATAGGCTGAGAGACAATTCTGCAAATATTAAGAATTGGTTTTGAGCGAAATAAGTTTCTTCCCCTTCCTACCTCTCAAAAGGCTGCCCCTTCTCCTTTGCAGAGCAGATTTGGGGTGGGCATTAGGTGGAATAGTGGGTACACAGGAAAAGAGCTTGAGTTCTGCACCACTAGTTAAATGCAGCTCCTTCTTGCCAGTGAAAGTATTTACTTACTTACTTACTTACTTATTTATTTATTTATTTAAATTTATATGCCGTCTCTCTCCGGAGACTCAAGGCGACTTACAATGCATTTTAAAAAAACCATTATAAAAACATTTAAAATTAAAATATTAAAACCCATTCACACCATTCATGGCCGGATCTCACCAGATCGCAACAACGAGATTAACGGTCCCAGGTCTGCCGGAAAAGCCAGGTCTTCACCGCTTTTCGGAAGGCCAATAGGGTGGGGATGGTCCGGACCTCAGGAGGCAACTGGTTCTAGAGAGCTGGGGCAGCCACAGAGAAGGCCCTCCCGCGCGGGTCCGCCAGCCGGCATTGTTTAGCTGACGGGACCCGGAGGAGACCAACTCTGTGGGATCTTACCGGTCGCTGGGAGCTATGCGGTAGAAGGCGGTCTCGAAGATAGCCTGGCCCTGAGCCATGTAGGGCTTTAAAGGTAATAACCAACACCTTGAATTGTGCCCGGAGACTGATAGGGAGCCAGTGCAGCTTGCGGAGAATTGGTGTAATGTGGGTGTATCTAGGTGCACCCATGATAGCTCACGCGGCTGCATTCTGGACCAGCTGTAATCTCCGAACACTCTTCAAGGGTAGCCCCATGTAGAGCGTGTTGCAATAATCTAACTGTGAGGTGACAAGGGCATGAGTGACCGTGAGGAGAGCCTCCCAATCCAAGTAGGGTCGCAATTGGTACACCAGGCGAACCTGTGCAAAGGTCCCCCTAGCCCCAGCTGTCAGATGTTGCTCTAATCTTAGCTGTGAGTCTAGGAGGACACCCAAATTGCGAGCCCGTTTTGAGGGGGACAATTCCCCCTCACCCGATCCACTAACTGGATCATTTGAGAAAAGTGGAGGAAGAGAAGAGAGGAAGATTTCAGGATGCTGCTTATCGTGTGCTCTCGACCCTTTCCTTTCCTTCCCGACAGCATCATCATGACGGCATCCTCCACCTTGCTTGCTTTGATCCTGATGCCTCTTTGTCTGTGGATCTACAGCCGAGCTTGGATCAACACCCCATTAGTGCGCTTGTTGCCCTTGGGGGCTGTCACCCTGACTTTGTGTAGCACTCTGCTCCCCATTGGCCTTGGGGTCTTCATCCGCTACAGATACCCAAGACTGGCTGACATTCTCGTGAAGGTAAGCTGAGCACAGACCTGTCATTCATTCATTCATTCTTTCATACATACATACATACATATGTTTTCTTTTCTTTTCGTAGGCTTTCATGTGCATTTCTCTTTAGCCAGGTTCTTCCTGCATAAACCAAGATTTTTATGCAGCCCTGGTTCAGTGAAATCACAATCCACTAGTTTCTAGGGTTTTTTCAGGCAGACCAGCAAGCACCCTGCTGCCCATTTGGGAGACTAAGGAGACTAAGATAGATCTATTTATGGCTAACTGATGAGGACTAATAAGTCCGAAATAGATCTATTTTAGTATATATTTATATATATATATATATATATATATATATATATATATATATATATATATAGTGTTTTTTTGTTGAAGCACCTGGTCTACCCCAATATAGGAGGTGTTGCTTGAAGTCCAGGATATGCATTTGAATATACTCAGGTTTAGTTTTCTTTAAATTCTAGAATTCCAGAATTACACAGTCGTTTCCATGTGACAATTCCGGAACCTCCACTTTACTCTTCCCTACTGATTGATATCAAATCAAAGACTCCTGTTTCTCTTGTGCTTTGCTTTGCTTTCTGAAGCATACAGTTGTTAGCAAGCCATATTCAGAGTCACCTGCAGAGCTCATGCTTAGCTGAGTGCATCTCCCAGCAGATGTCAAGGTAATTAAAGACCTTGTCTTCTTGAGTTACAAATTGATTTTGGGAAGCATTTTATCTTCTGCCTGATGGAGTGATTGACAATAAACATCAGCCTTTATTAGTCTTGTTTGTCTGCTTATTTTAAGCCGGGGATTCTCAAAGTATAATCAAATTATTTCCTTAGGAATTATGATGGCCTTTTGTCTTTTGAACAAATTGTAACCTAGTTGCTAAATTCAAGTCATTAAAATGTTTTCAGTCATTCGTTTTTCTTTATCAAGACCTAAAGTTCTTATCTATCTATCTATCTATCTATCTATCTATCTATCTATCATCCATCCATCCATCATCTGTCTACTATCATCTATCTATCCACCCATCCATCCATCATCCATCTATCCATCATCCATCCTCTATCTGTCTACTATCATCTATCCATCCACCAATCCGTCCGTCCGTCTGTCTGTCACCTGAGGCCAGGACAAGAATGAATGGGTGGAAACTGGTTTTATAAAGAGATCCAACATGGAATTAAGGAGAAATTTCCTGATAGCGAGAGCAATTAATCAGTGGTGGAGCTTGCCTGCAAAAGTTGTGGGAATTCCAGCTGTGAAAGTTTTCAAGAAAAGATTGGACAGCCATTTGTCTGGGGGGTGGTATAAGGATTCCTGCCTTGGGCAGTGGGTTGGATTAGAAGGCCCCCAAAATCCCTTCCAGCCCTTTGGTTCTGATTCATTCTCAAGGGACCTTGTGAAAAGAAAATAAAGGCAATAAACTTTTGGAGTGGACTTTCAAAGTTTTCATTCAAAGGCAACAGGTCCCAGTACAGTCACTCGTCTCCTCTTAAGCAATGGATATCTGAAATCTTCGGGGTTTTCACCCCCAACCTGTGACAGGATCTCATTTAATGGTTTTGAAATCATGTTTACCAGGCTTTGACAATATTTGCTCTTCCCAGTTCTTATAACTCATCCTGATCCTGGAGTCGTTCATTCAGAAAGTGCAGATCGTGGTTCCTGAAACCAATTTTCTCTTGTGAATACAATTGCTTTAGCTATAAGAACATCATTTGCTGCATCTTTTGGTTCCCTCCCAAATCTTTTTAATAGGAATCCAAAAGGGTGGATGAAAATTATAATCCCAACTGCCAGTTCTTGAGGTTCCTTCTTAAAACCACAGACGTCTACCATAACATAGTTGCAGGTGCTCTTGGCAATCTTGTTTATTTCGAGGATGATTTAGAGCAGGAATGTCAAACTCAAGGCCCAAGGGCCAGATCCAGGTTGCAGGGTGCTTAGATCTGGCCTGCGGGGCCGCCCTGGAAACAGTGAAGGACCAACCTGCTGTGCCTCTACCAGTGAAAACAGAGCTCGGGAGGGCTGTGTGCGGCCCTCCCGAGCTCCGTTTTCTCTGGCAGAGGGTTGCAAAAGCCTGTTGCAGCAGAAAACGGAGCTCGGGAGGGCCGCGGGTGGTTTCTGTTTATTTTTGTTTCTTATCTCATTATTTCACCTCTCCCACCCCCCACCCCCCAAATAGGCTCCTATTTACCAGGGAACAATCCTTTTATCTTTAAAATACTTTCAAACTCAAGAGAGAAAATTAAGCAAAAAACCTCAGTAAAAAAACAAATTTCCCTCCCTTCCTTCCAACTGGATTCGATGCTCTTCTTTTAGATCTGACTCATACTCATCTCATACCCACTTATAGGAAATCAGAGTAGAGTTTGGATGGTTCTCCTGCATTTAATCCATTTAAGGTTGACATTTCCTGCTGTTCTTTGTTCAAGAGGAATGTAATGTTAATTATGGAGCATTAATCAGGGACAAAAATTTGAATTGTGCCAGCAAGCATCCAGATTCATTGAGGGCATGGAAGGTTGTGTAATTAACTTTATCTCATTAATTAGTAGTTGCTGAGAAACACGAGGACTATAACGTACTCTTTATGGTCTGGCTGAGATTTGAACAGATATTTCTTTGGACTAATGTATAGTAGAGCAAAATGTAAGGTAGATCCCGATCCAATATTACAAGTAAGAATGGAATCCTTGGGGGAGGAGAATTGTTTCTCTTCCCATTCTTACCTAAGAAAGTCAAAACAGAGGTGAACCAATGCTAAGGGAAGAATGTAGCACATGTAAGAATTCTGTTCCAGCTTAAAATAAGATTCGTACAACATTCCTTATGACATTCTAACCAACTGGTACCATCGAGGTCAAGAAAGAATAGAAGAACCAAAGAAGCTTCTATAATAAATGGACCATGGTGTATTTATTGGCCAAAGTATACTTTGCTAATGCTATTGCTACTTGTGCTAGTGATTGTAATCATTATAGTGCCATCAATAAATGTGCCTTTTAGAGAGTTTTGCATCTCTGAATAGTTATTGTATGACATGATCAAACTTTCCTTTTTCTTTTTATAAGAAAGGATTACACTTCGATAACAATTGGCTGTTTTTATTCCACTATGTCTCAGTGGTACTAATAATACCTATGTTTTCCTGTAGCACCAATACTTACCCAATCAATATTTGCATACGCTGTTTCCCCCAAAATAAGACATTCCCTGATAATACCCAGGCAACAAAATTAAAAAGGGACGTGAACTCTTGATTTCTCTGGCTACCAGAAGACCAGTATCTGGGTGACCTTAGTTTCATCACTTTACCACTCTAGCTTTCATACACACCTACACATACAGTCAATGGGGGCCGAGTTGAAAAAATGTGAAAATGTTAATGAAAATGTAGTGCGTGGCAAGCAAATTCCATGTTAGGAATCATTAGAAAAAGGCCTGTAAATAAATCTTGACATTCTAATATGACTCTTTAGATTTTTCCAGGGCAACTGTGTACTTGTGACATTTTAAAAGGGTGGAACTGGAAAAAGGACAGAAAGGGGCAAATAAATGATTGCAAGGCTAAAACATCTTCCTTACAGCAAGAAACCCCACGGGGGTCTTTTAAACCTAGAAATGAGGATCAAGAGCCTGGTGGCTCAGCAGACTAAAGGCACTGTTATTAACATCAGCTGCCTGCAATTACTGCAAGTTCAAATCCCACCAGGCTCAAGGTTGACTCAGCCTTCCATCCTTTCTAAGGTAGGTAAAATGAGGGCCCAGATTGTGGGGGCAATAAGCTGACTTTGTATAAAATATACAAAAGT
The DNA here is from genome assembly GCA_012654045.1 of Ptyas mucosa. Taxonomy (NCBI): domain Eukaryota; kingdom Metazoa; phylum Chordata; class Lepidosauria; order Squamata; family Colubridae; genus Ptyas; species Ptyas mucosa. The sequence continues at coordinate 3,804,547 of WNWU01000068.1, forward strand.
ATGAAGGCTATTGCTTAATGCATTGTAAGCTGCCCTGAGTCTCCGGAGAAGGGCGGCATATAAATCAAATTTTAAAAAAAGAGGAACACAAATGAAGTATTTTCTCACTTTACCTCAATATTAGAATCTGGGGTGATTTAATGAAATTAAAAGATTTCTGGAACCAAACACAATTAATATACCTTTAAGATCATTTCTCTTGGCTGCGATTATCAATTTTTTTGGGGGTTGTTGTTGTTATGTCTTTCCTTCTCTTTTTCTGAAAGTTGCCAGGGCATTTTAAGCAGTCTTGTCTGATTCTGATGGATACAACTAAAACACAGCTGTATACAGTAGGTAGTCCTTGACTTAATTGAGCCAGGGATTATGGTCATAAGTTAAGCATGTCACCAAGTGACTGTGCCCAATTTTACAGCCAGTCAATAAATGCCCCAAATGCAATCACGGGATCACAGATTTAATTTTCATCCCATTCTTTCTTTCTTTCCTAGATCTCTTTGTGGTCTCTCCTGGTGACTCTGGTGATACTTTTCATTCTCACTGGTACCATGCTGGGTCCTGAACTTCTGTCTACTATTCCTGCCACTGTATACGTAGTAGCTGTGCTGATGCCCTTGGCGGGTTACGGCTGCGGCTACGGGATAGCAACTTTATTTCGCTTGCCCCCCCACAGCAAGCGGACGGTGTCCTTGGAAACTGGCTGTCAGAACGTCCAGCTCTGTACCGCTATCCTCAAGCTGAGCTTCCCCCCACAGTTCATTGGGAGCATGTATATGTTTCCTTTACTCTACGCCCTCTTTCAATCTGCCGAAGCTGGGCTGTTCGTGCTGGCTTACAAGATCTACGGAAAGGATTTGTACAAGCAAGAGCCTCTCGGAGGCAATAACGAAGAAGAGACGGATGTTTCTTACAAGAAACTGAAGGAAGAAGAAATCCCAGAAATGTCTTATGGCACAGTAACTGCTGGAGATCGCGGTCTGGTGGTTATGGAGCCGACACAGACTGTCCTCTAGAGGAAGAGAAGATCTTTAAAAAAAAAAAAGAACATCCTGTGTTGAAATAAACTGGTCATCTAAGTAGGAGAAACAACAGGGATCCTGAGCATTGGTGGTTATGTTGGGTTTTCTCACTGTGCTCGGAAGTTATTGTTTTCACAAACTGCACAACTGTATAAATCTCTTCAGCTGTTCTCAGAAAATGATGCCATCGTCACATCAGCACACCAGAGAAGGGAAAGGAACAGGAGAGGGGGAGAGAGAGGGAGAGAGAACGTATTGATGAATGTATTTGATAACTCTAAATCTTCGGCATCAATTTCATTTGCTGTTTAAAAAAACAAGTTGTGTACCTTGTGTATTATTCAGCTTCTATGTTGGAAAGATTGAAGTAAAGTTGTGTGAGCTTATGACTGATTAAATTACTTGCAAATATGACAAGCCATATAAGAAATTTATCTGAGACTCATTTACAGTTCAGAACGACTTCTTCCATGGGAAGTAGAAGAACCTCCTAGACAATAAAAATTATATGTTTTCCTACTGGGATTAATTCTTTATGGCAGATATTCAGGAGAGGAAAACTGATTGGAGGCAATCTTGTTTAAACAAACAAACAAAAAAAGTTGGTTCTTTAACTGCAACAGCTGTCCAAGACCTCAATCTGAGTTCTCCTAGCTGGGATATATTTTGAATGCATTCTAGAGGAGCTATTCTATTTTATTCTATTCTCTATTCTATTCTATTCTATTCATTCCATTATTCTATTCCATTCCATTCTATTCTATTTCTTCATTCCATTATTCTATTCTATTCTATTCTATTCTATTCTATTCTATTCTATTCTATTCTATTCTATTC
>WNWU01000068.1:3806412-3838114 GCA_012654045.1 Ptyas mucosa
TCTATTCTATTCTATTCTATTCTATTCTATTCTATTCTATTCTATTCATTCCATTATTCTATTCCATTCTATTCTATTCTATTTCTTCATTCCATTATTCCATTCCATTCCATTCCATTCCATTCCTATTCTATTCTATTCCTATTCTATTCTATACTGCTCAGGAATAAATTCCGTTGTTTCAAATCACTACAGTTTAAAAGGATTTAGTTGGGTATAATAACCAAATAGCTGCTTAATATCTCTAAAACATTTCTATTACTGTTATTTACAATTTAAATCTGAAGCAAAATGACAATAAAATATAAGGGATATATCTCTGCAAAAATCAAGGCTACAGCACACGCACGCACGCACACACACACAGACAATCATTGACTGAAAGAATCCTAAGTAACACCTAGGATACTTAGTATCTTTGCACATAGTTAGTATAGCAAGTTGTCATCTATTCAAAGCTATCTACATCCATTTGGAGCCCCACCTGATCAATACGGACTCGATAAAATGAATTCGGTGCGATTTCTTTTTTTTCCCCCCTGCATAAATGCATTGGAGAACCACAGCCTTTCCCCCCCCCCCCCCCCCCCCCGTTTTTCATCCATGCTTCCTAACGGGAATGCAAGATCATTGCGACTCGTCATTAAACCGCCTTTTCTCTTTCACTAACGGGTTATCCCAAACTAGATTTGACAAGTGGATCCTGGCCGTCTTTTGCCCCGAAAAAGCAACTTTTCACTTGCGTTTCCCCCAAGCGAGGATTCCCAGCAAGGCAGCAATCCCGACAGGAAACCCTGCTTAAACTAGGTTAGGTTCCCGATAGGAAACTCTATTTAAAGTAGATTAGGTTCCCAACAGGAAATCCTGTTTAAACCAGGTTAGGTTCCCGACAGGAAACCCTGTTTAAATGAGGTTAGGTTCCCGCCAGGAAACCCTGTTTAAACCAGGTTAGGTTCCCGACAGGAAACCCTGCTTAAACCAGGTTAGTTTCCCGCCAGGAAACCTTAAACCAGGTTAGGTTCCCGACAGGAAACCCTGTTTAAACCAGGTTGGGTTCCCGACAGGAAACCCTACTTAAACCAGGTTCGTTTTGGTTTGTTGAGACCCCAGAAACGCACAAGGGCCTCTCTCCACGCGGGCTACATTAAAACCAGGATCTTGCGGCTTTGCTCCCCGCGCGCAGGGGAGGCTCGCCGGCTGCTTCTTTTTCTTCTCTCTCCCCCCCCCCCCAAACTTCCCCAGCTGAGCCGAGCGTCTCGTTTGGGTGAGAGCGCAGGCTCCCAGGCCCGCCCCGCGGGAGATTTAAAGGCGCCTTCGGGCGGAAGGGCCCCACTCTCTGGGCGCGATGGCGACTCTGCTGGACGAGGCCATGGAGAGCTACGCTTATCCCTCGTACAACCCTTATTCCTACCGCTACCAGCCGCCCAAGGGCAAAGGAGGGCAGGGCGCCTGGCGGCACCACCAGTATCACCAGCACCACCAGCAGCAGCAGCAGCACCGCAGCGGTTACTTCTCCGGTTACAGCGAAGCGGCGGCGGCGGCGGCGGCGGCCGAATACTTCGACAACTACCAGCGGGCGCAGCTGAAGGCCATCCTCTCGCAGGTCAACCCCAACCTGACGCCGCGGTTGCGCAAGGCCAACACCAAGGAGGTGGGAGTGCAGGTCAACCCGAGGCAGGATGCCTCGGTGCAATGCTCGCTCGGGCCGCGCCCGCTGCTCTTTCGCTCCCGGGCCCGCGGAGGAGGAGGAGGAGGAGGAGGAGGAGGCGTCGAGCAAGAACAAGGCTGCCCGGTTAGCGGCGGCGGCGGCGGCGGCGTCGCCGCCGCGCGGCACGTGCGCTTCCCTCGGACCATCGCCGTCTACTCGCCGGTGGCCTCCCGACGCCTCACGGCCTTCGTGGAAGAAGCCGAAAGCCGGGAGCCGTCGACGCCGCCCCCGGGCCTCGAGGGGGACGTCGGGGAAGCCGCCGCCTCCGCCGCCTGCAGCAAAGCTGAGGAGAGCGACGCCGAGTCCCAGGAGCGGAAGAAAGCGGCCTCGGTCCCCGACGGGGCGGGAGGGTCGCCGTCGAAGCCTCAAGCCGGCAGCGCGTCCGAAGAGAAGAAGAAGGAGGAGGAGGAGGAGGAGGAGGAGGAGGAAAAGTGTAAAGGCCAAGGCGGGAAAGCCGCCACACCTCAAGAGGAAGCCTTGCCCAACAAGGCCCGCATGCGCTTCCAGGTGGGGTCCTCGACGGCCCCCCCCCCCCCCCCCCCCATGTGGAGACCAGGCCTGAGGAGCCTCCCCGTAACCCAGCAGGCCTCAGGCACCCGTGTTCCCCCATGCAGGGTGTGGTCGAATGCAGGGTGCTGGACGCCCGTCAAAAGCGGGTGGAAGTCGGCTCGCCCCGCGTTGCTCGAAGCCGCCTCTGTGTAGAGCACTATTCCTCATCCTCCGCAACTTCAGGATGCGGGGACTTTGGTTCCCAGAATTCCCTAGCCAGAATGTGGGGCTGGAGAATTCTGGGAGTTGAAGGCCGCGCGCCTCAAATTTCGGGAGGTTGAGAAACACTGGTGTAGAGAGAAACTAGAAGTGGGGTGGGACAGGGAGCCGCTTCGCTCCCCAAAACACGGAATGGGGGAGATGCCCCACGAACAGGCCCCGCCCCGTGTTGGTTCTTTCTTTAACATGGGGGTCTCCAACCTTGGCGCAACTTTAAGCCTGGCGGACTTCAACTCCCAGAATTCCCCAGCCAGCAGAACAGAGCAGAGCCCGCTGGGGAATTCTGGGAGTTGAAGTCCCTACAGGCTTAAAAGTTGGGCCAAGGTTGGAGACCCTGGCTTTAAGAACTTGGCTTAAAATCCAAAGTCCTTTACTCGCAGAGGAGGATTTAGCAAAAGAAAGGGTGGCAGTAGTAGTAGTAGTAGTATTAGGTAGAGAGGGATTTCTTCCCTCTGGTTGAGGAAAGAGTAAGCCAAGACTTGCCTTTCTTAAGTTTATATATAAAAAAATGCTTTTAAAGGAAAACCAGGTTAAGGATTCAGACCCAAATTCGGGCTGGCTGTTTCAGACAATAACGTTTCAGACGTTAAAACACTAGAAGCGATGAATCTCCTATTCTAGTGGTAGTGGAATCCCTGGTGCTGTTCACACTTTATAAACTAAGTTTAGCAGACTTCCTGGTTTATTTCTATGACTCTAAGCCAGTGTTTCTCAACCTTGGCCGCTGGACGATGTGTGGACTTCAACTCCCAGAATTCCCCAGCCAGCATAGCTGGGAGTTGAAGTCCACACATCGTCCAGCGGCCAAGGTTGAGAAACTGCTCTAAGCCATGATACGGTTTACTCGTTTGTTACCTACGTGTGATTTGTGAATCTAGCAGGTGTAGTTTGTACAGTTGCTGATGACATATTTAGGGCGTTCAGTTAAAGCTTGACAGTCTGAAGCAAACTTGAAAAGAATTATTAACTGAAATAGATGGTTAAGATCAGTGGTGGGATTCAATTTGTTTTACCACCGGTTCTGTGGGTGTGGCTTGGTGGGTGTGGCATGACTTGGTGGGCGTGGCTTGGTGGGCATGGCGGGAGGGGGAGAAGGATACTGTAAAATCTCCATTCCCTCCCCACTCCAGGGGAAGGATACTGTAAAATATCCATTCCCTCCCTACTCCAGGGGAAGGATAGTGCAAAATCCCCATTTCCTTCCAATCAGCTGGGACTCGGGAGGTAGAGAATAGATGAGGGCGGGGCCAGACAGAGGTGGTATTTGCCGGTTCTCCAAACTACTCAAAATTTCCGCTATCGATTCTCCGGAACTGGTCAGATCCTGCTGAAACCCACCTCTGGTTAAGATCCTTGCGGTATCCCTATAGTTGTGTGGGTGTGATCTGGACACTTGGCTCACATTTCCAGCGGTTGCAGTTTCCTAGAGTCATGTGATCTCCTTTTGCCAACCTCCCCAGCAAGCTTCCGATACACACAATCTATGAAGAAGCTGGCAGGAAGGTTGCAAGTCATTAACAACTGCTTTGCTTAACAACAAATTTTCCAGTCCCAATTGCCGTAAGTTGAAGACTTACCTCTTCAGTCCTCTTCAGAATGACCATCGTGTTCTGCCTTGACTACCTTGGCAACTTTGATGTCTGGACTTCAATTCCCACAATTCTGATGGAGGAATTCTAGGAACTGAAGTTCACGTCTCTTAAAATTGCCCAGACTGAAGATCATTGCTGTGTTAGGTAGTTCCTTTGGTTTATTGTGTGTGTCTGTTGTTTTTTTTTTTTAGTGTACGCTGCACAGAACCCTATTATGAGTTGGGCAGCCCTAAAAATCCAGTAAATAAAAAATGAATGCATAAGAACTGCAAAAAAAAGTCTGTCTGGGATTTGAAGGAGTTCCAGTCCAAGGATCTTACCAGGTCATTGGGTTGAGGAAAGATGTTGTAGGATGAATGTAGTGGAGGACTTACAGTAGTAGTCTTTTTATAACCTCTGTGTTTTCTAGTTCCTAGAGCAGAAGTATGGCTATTACCACTGCAAGGATTGCAATATTCGATGGGAGAGTGCCTATGTCTGGTGCGTACAAGGCACAAACAAGGTAGGCAGGGGTGAAATGTAAAATTTGTTACTACCGGTTCTGTGGGCGTGGCTGGGTGGGGTGGGGTATTGTGACTGGGTGGGCGTGGCCAACTTTTTTTTTTTTTAACTTTTCAAAGCATTTTTTCTAATGCTTTGAAAAGCCTCTGCTGATCAGGAAACTCAGCTGGGATCGTCAGAGACTTTTCAAAGCATTTTTTTTACCGCCTCTCCGGCTAAGAGGTTGCAGAAAAAAATGCTTTGAAAAGCCTCTGACGATCCCAGCTGAGCCGTGCGATCATCGGAGGCTTTTTATTTTACTTTTAAAAGCATTTTTTCGGCTGAAGAGGTTGTAGAAAAAATGCTTTTAAAAGTTAAAAAAAAAAGCCTCTGATGATCCTGCAGCTTAGCTGGGCGTGGGGGGGGTGCAGGGATTTTTGCTACCGGTTCTCCGAACCACCCGCCACCATTGCTACCGGATCGGGCGATCCGGTCCGAACCGGGAGCATTTCACCCCTGAAGGTAGGCCTTTACCACTACAGTCGGTTGAGTTAGCATTCAGGGTTTAATGATGCGGTGTAGACCAGAGGTCCCCAACTTCTGGGTTGAAGCCCGCTATTGGACCGTGACCCATTGGGAACTGGGCTGCTGAAGGAGCGGGGAAGCGTGTGTAAACTTTCTTTGCACACACATGGGATTTAGGTTGTGTGTTTGAAGCCATTCCCCACTGCTGAAACCGCTGGTGGTCCCCTCCCCCACTGCCGAAACTGCTCGTGGTCCATGGAACCAAAAAGCTTGGGGACCCATGCTGTAGACAACAAACTTCCTGATGTTCCAGCAGCAACTTTGGCTGGCATCTTTAGAGGCAAGCCAGGTGGTCTGCCGATAATGTCAGGAAATCTCCCAAATCCTAACACTGCCCAAAGTAGACTTTGTTTGCTGGAGTGGTGATGGGAGATCGTCCTGCCCTTGGAAAAAAAAAGGTTACCTTAATCTCACTGGTGGAACAGAAGTTGCCTTCGGAAATTGTGGGAGCTTCATTGCTGGAAGCTTTGAAGAAGAGATTGGACTGCCATCTGTCAGAAATGGTGTCGGGTCTTCCTGCTTGGGAGGGGTGGACTAGATGACCTACAAGGTCCCTTCCAACTCTTTGTTATTCTGAAACAAAAAGTTATCTTCTCTTTCTTTCTGCAGGTTTACTTTAGGCAGTTCTGCCGAACTTGCCAGAAGTCTTACAACCCGTACCGGGTGGAGGATATTACCTGCCAAGTAAGCAGAGCCTTTTAGGACATCATTTAAGGTAGAAGGTCCGTGGGTTTCCACTGCATGAGTTTAGGTCTGCGTGGTTCCTCTCGTTATTTAAAAACAAAGGTATTGGAATCCTTTCCTTTCAGCCAGGCCTCTGAAATGAAACAAAGTCGGAAGGAGGCTAGTGAGGAATCAAAGCAGTAAGTTTTTGCTCCCAAAAGCAGCTGTTTCTGATGTTAAAAAGGAATTCTTAATCTCACCATGTGATGTTCCTTAACCCCATTAAATGTTATGTCTGCAGATAAAAAAAAATTTCAGCTGCCCTAAAATTAAGATCCGTTTTGATCGCTCCGTTTAGTTTCCTTGACTGCAGATGGAACTGCTTTGCTCCTACTTTCTGGGATTTTATTACTTCCCAATCAAGCCCCGAGATTCCCTAGTAATCTCTCACCCAGGTACAGATCTGGTTTTATCCTACTTAATTTTGGGAAAATGAGTGAAGACAGCCAATTGCTCCCAAGCACTGCACTTATTGGTGGAGTCAGCTGACTGAATCCACCAGTAAGTGGATTGGCAGGTGACACTAATTGGTGGATTCAGAAATCTGTAAAATAAAATACCGGTAGATTCTGGATGTGTTTTTCACACCCAGAAACAGGAAAATGTTTTTCAACTTAGAAATATTTTCACTTTGAAGGTGTATGAAATTTTTCGCTCTGTAAAGTACACTTGCCTTCTTAAAGTATATGCTCACGTATGATAAACCTGTGTTGATATCTCATTTGGTGGGACCAAGATGAAAAGCAGAAGTTCATTCTGAGATCTTAAAATATTTTTGGTATTGATTTAGGGTGATATTAGTTCATAAAAATTATGTTTTCAATGAATTAGGAATGGATCAGTGGTGGGATTCAAATTTTTTTACTACATGTTCTGTGGGCGTGGCTTGGTGGGCGTGGCAGGGGAAGGATATTGTAAAATCTCCATTCCTTCACCAATCCAGGGGAAGGATACTGCAAAATCCCCATTTCCTCCCGATCAGCTGGGACTCAGGAGGCAGAGAATAGATGGGGGCGCGGCCAGTCAGAGGTGGTATTTACCGGTTTTCCAAACTACTCAAAATTTCTGCTACCGGTTCTCCAGAACTGGTCAGAACCTGCTGAATACCACCTCTGGAATGGATAAATTAATATATTCCCAGTTAACCTAGTTTTTTAGACTGGTATTATGAACTGAACAACTGAAAAGGGCGTATATAGATTTTAATGAGGGGATTTTGAGCATTAGCATATTGGATACTTCATAACTTTCCTACATAATAAAACTGAGGTAAATAGAACGCCTCAAGTCAGATTTCCTCCTTTGCAGGAATTCTTGTATATAGGAAGCACATAGTTTAATCCTCTTTTTCCATATCCGTTTATTCTTTCTACTGCCACATCCTTGACATATAAAAGTCTTCCGTCTTGTTAGGCCATCTGAGAGCAGGGAAAAATTTTTGAGCTTTGTAATAACCATCTAGATCAGGGATCCTCAAACTTGGCAGCTTTAAGACTTGTGGACTTCAACTCCCAGAATTCTCCAGCCAGCTATGCTGGCTGGAGAATTCTGGGAGTTGAAGTCCACAAGTCTTAAAGCTGCCAAGTTTGAAGACCTCTGATCTAGATGAATGTTTCTCAGCTTCAACAATTTCCAGATGTGTGGATGTCAACTCCCAGTTTTCCCCAGCCAGCATTCTAGGTGTCGACATCCATACGTCTTAAAAGTAGCTGAGGTTGAAGAATTTAGATCACCAGAACATTTACCCCTTCCTTGGAGCAGATGTTTCAATGCTACTACAACTACGATCGCAACCGAACAGTTGGCATAAATACAGAAAAAAAAACTGACCTCCGTCGTATTGTCAACGTTTTGTTCCTGTGGAATTCATCTACAGATCCAAGTCGCTTTTATTTTCGGTTACCCTATTGCTTCTTTGTGTTGTCGATTTCAGACCTGCAAGCAAACCAGATGTTCCTGCCCCGTAAAACTGCGCCATGTGGATCCCAAGAGACCTCATCGTCAAGATCTTTGCGGACGATGCAAAGGCAAACGGCTCTCTTGCGATAGCACCTTTAGTTTCAAATATATTATTTAAGGGAAAGGACACTTGTCAAATTGTACTGAGCAGAAATTTTGTTTGGAAGTAGGAGGCTGCCAGGAGTGGGAAGCCTGCCAAGGAGGCTGAGAAGTAAATCAGGATGGAACCAAACATCTACCTCTTTTGTTATAATTGCATTAAAAGAGCAAGGGAATCTGCTCGCTGTATCCTGACAAACTGCATTTTATTTTGGTATGGCAGAAGCGGTCAAAGCAAGCTGTCTTTGTTGTTGTTATGTGGGAAGGAAACAAGTCTTAATTTCTTCATAGGAGAAGCTGCTCTAGACAGAGGAATGCACTGCGAGTCAACCTCAGGCCAAATATGCAACTGTTATGGTAATGTTTCACAGTGACAATTGCCAATGCAGGCAAGCAAACCTTAACGGAAGTTGTGGTTTAGTTGTGATAGCACACTGTTGAAAGAACTCAAGTAGGATGGAAAAAGCAATCTCAAATTGCCAAGAATTCAGAAGTTGTACGGCAGCGCACTGTGTTGTCTTCCAGCTGTCTCCAGCTGAGTAAAACGACATAATTGTTTGGGTGCCAGGTTCACAAGGCATTATTATGGAAATGGGTAGAAAAAGGGAGCATGATCTCAGCAGCACACCTACGAAAGGAATTATTTTGTTGGTCGGTAATAATGCATTTCATAGATAATGCATCATTGAAGTTTAGAAACAACTAAGATTTCCTTTGCCCAGAGTCAATATGGTAATTTCATTATTTTCTTGAGCATAGATCTCTTAATAAAGTGACCATGATTATAATTGCGAGTTATTTCTACTTTGCTTTTTTCCCCCCTCTTTGCTTAATGCTTATATGCATGCCAGACCTAAAATAAGTCATTTTTAGTTTAAATAAGTCATTCATTCTTTTTTCTTAAAAATAACACACATTTAATGTTGAATTTGAATTCTAGAAAACAGTTCCAGCAATACGAACGTGTCAACCACCATGGCAAAATGAAAAGACGCATCCACTATTAAACTGATACTTTATCACATTCTCTCCCCTACCAGATTCCAATAGTGATCTTGCATGGAAGCCCTATTGCAAATAATCCTGGTGTTCCATGTGAATTACAAAAATTGCAGAAAAAGAAAATTTAAAAACGTGGTGGTGAATTCCAACAAAACTACATTTTGCATTATTTCAAAAGACCAACATTCAAAAAGTAACCTGTTCTTACGAAAATACTGTAGCTATAGGCAAGGCAACTTAATAGCTGAGATTGAGTAAATGGAAGAGACCCACATTTTTAGTGAAGGCAAGCGGAAGTAAATTTTAATTTTCACCTTCGTTCAACTAAATTTTAAATAAGTCATTTAAAAGTTCCATATAATACCACTGATTCCTTCGGCGCAGAACTGTGTGAATAATGGTTCATGTAAGCATTCTATAACTTGGAGTGGACAACTATTCAGTTTTTGGTTTCTAGGAATGCTCAATTTAAGTGTGAGCAGAGGGAGGAGATTAATGATTATTAGCTCTAATATAGTAATCAATAAGGCTTCTAGGTTGACTGAGTTCTGTCATTCAGATTAGTTGTAAAATGTTTGTTTGTGGAGTCTATACTAGACCAAGAAGAAACTGGAACCATTTATAAGAACTGAAGATATGCTGCTTAAGAGTTATTCTGAAATAATGAAGATGGTATTCAGACTGTGTTAGAATAATTTAAACGCAATAGGAAATGGGCCGAGGGGGAAAGTGTTCACTTGAATGTAACCGATCTCCCATCACCAAACTTTGCTTCTTGAATTGGGTGGGTTGGAAAATGTATTTTTTTAAAAACAGGTTCTGCTGCTTGAGCAATTAATTTTTATGGAAAGCTGCAGAGCATTGATGATGCTTAAGCAGTATTTCTCAATCATGGCAACTTTTAAGATTCTTGGAGTTGAAGTCCATACATCCTAAAGTTGCCAAAGTATGTAAAGGTTGGGTTGGAGGTATCGATAAAGATGTACTACATCATTGATTTTTCTAGTCCAGCTACTTGTTAACTGCCAGCTGCTCTGACAATTCCATTGATGGGTCTGGAGGGTGGGAGACACATGAAATAGAAAACATTTTTGATTTTGAGAACGCAACCAAAGCGTTCCACTAGGAGCTACCTGGGAAGACTTGAGACTTGTGTGTCCTAATGGAACGGAGCTTGGACTTTCCGAAGTTTATTGGCCACGGAGAACCACATCTACGCAAGCAACTGGTGGGGTCTTCGGCTGACCATTTTTGTCTGAAAACTTTTAAGATGCCTGAACTTCAACTCCCAGAATTCTCCAGCCGTCCATGTCTGGGAGTTGAGGTCCAGGTCTCTTAAAATTGCTAAGGTTGAGGAATGCTAGTTTAAAGATATACATTAATTGACATGATATAATCCAATTATTGCTAGCTGAAAGGATAGTCTTTCCTGTTCACTCTAGACTCTGTTTGGGAGTCTAATCATCCATGGCCTCAAGGCTTAAATAACATGGTAGCCTCTCTCCAGTGGTGGAATTCAATTTTTTTTACTACAGGTTCTGTGGGTGTGGCTTGGTGGGCATGGCAGGGGAAGGAAGGATACTGCAAAATCCCCATTCCCACCCCACTCGGGGGCCAGCCAGAGGTGGTATTTGCCAGTTCTCCGAACTACTCAAAATTTCCTCTACCGGTTCGTCAGAACCTGCTGAATTTCACGCCTGCCTTTAACCCTTTTCAGGCAGAAAAATATTCAGCAAGAGTTTGATGGTAAGGGAGTCAGTTGCTCCACTCATACATTATGCTGAATCTCGGAATGTTTCAGAGTGATGGAACAGCAGGTCAGCTTTAGAGCACAATTGTTTGTGTGCATCACCACGAGGTGAGCAAGGGAGTCACTTCTGGACTTGTCCAGGTGGCACAAAGGAATTTGGCAGAATGGGACCACTCTTCTGTTTGACAAAGTTAAGAGGAAGTGGCATGCCAAGAATCCCAGATTGGCTGCCCATGTTGGGAGCAGTCTCCATCGTCTAAAGCGGTGCTTCTCAACCGTTGCAAACCGTAAGATATGACGATTTCAACTCTCAAGAATTCTGGCTGGGGAATTCGAGGAGTTGAATTCCATATATTAAAGCTGCCAAAGTTGAGAAACATACCGGTAGGTCTGGAGGCTGCATGAAGTGTGAATCGACGTTGTGTTTGTCACCACACTACAAAAAAGATGTTGAGACTTTGAAAAAGTGCAGAAAAAAAGTAAGATGATTAAAGGCCTAGAGACTAAAACCTCTGAACGATTGCAGGATTTGGGTTTGGCTAGATTAAAGAAAAGGACTAGGGGTGACATGATAGCAGTATTCCAGTATTTAAGGGGCTGCCACAAAGAAGGATGGGTTTTTTTGGTCAATTTATTTTCCAAATAATCAGAGGGCGGGACAAGAAATGATGGAAACTAGTCAAGGAGAGAAGCAACCTGGAATTAAGGAGCAACTTTCTAACAATTAACCAGTGGAACAGAAGTTGCCTTCAGACATTGTGGCTGCTCCCATCGCTGGAGGTTTTTAAGAAGAGCCTGGACAACCAGCTGTCTCAAATTGTATATATGGTGTCCTGCTTCAGCAAGGGGTTGGACTAGATGACCTCCAAGGTCCCTTCCAGCTCTATTCTATTCAAATGTGCTGCCAAGATGCAAGTGAACGGAGCATCCCTCCGTTGTTGAATTCTTTCATCGCAATTCGTATGTCTGGCTGATCTATATTTTGTCCGTCTAGAATTTTTGCTCTCTTACTGTTAGGTAACGGTGAACAATTTTCCAGCTTTGTTTCTGTAGAGGGTAGGTTCTTCCAATTATTTTTTTTTAGGGCAGAATGAACTTGATTTAAATCCAGAGGTTTGTGCCAAGGAGTCTTGACTGTTGGCAAATACCCGAGGACAAGTCCCTATAGCTTTCTTGGCAAGATTTTCAAAGGGGTTTGCCCTTGCCTGCTTCCTGAGAGTATTGCGACTGGGCTGGCTTTGTGCCTAAAGTAGGAACTGAACTGTGTCTCCCAGTTTCTAGCCTGATGCCTTCACCACTACACCCAACGGACTCTTTAAAATCACTTTTATTTTTTTCCTCGTCCTAGTAAAATCACTGCATGTTTGTTCAATTACCGTACTTTTCGGTGTATAAAACGCACCTTTTTCCCCCCTAAAAGGGAGTGAAAATTTAGGTGCGTCTTATACACCGAATGTAGCCCCACTGCCCCCCCCCACCCTTTGGCCTCTGCCTCGCAGCAAGAAAAAACAGCTCCTTTCAGCTTCAGCACAGCCTCATTAGCACAAGTTGATTGGATCGGCCTCCCGACTCTCAGCTGATTTGCTCTCAGCTGTTTTGCGCAGGGCTCTGCTGCTTGCCGCAAAGAGGTAAATTGCTGGAGCAGATTTTTTTTCTTCTCCTTGTGCTAATCAAGCTACGCTGAAAACGAAAATGAAAGTAAAGCAGGCTGTTTGCTGCAACGAGGCAAAATTGCGCAGAGGCAGATTTTTTTTCTTCTTCTTTTCCTCACCAAAAAAGGTAGGTGCGTCTTATATTCCGGTGCGTCTCGTACTGCGAAAAATATGGTATATTATACTTACCAGGAATAGAGACTTGCTTCAATTTTAAAAAGTAATCACTAGGGATACAATGTGGATTATTTGCTTTTTATTTTTTTAAAAATTGTATAATTTAGGTCAGCGGCCTCCAAACATTTGGGCATCAGGGACAGTTCCTTGGAGAAAGGTTTTTCCGCAGACTGGAGAAGAATGCTGCCTGCGGATGGGGCTTCGCTTCTTTGCGCGGCCTGGTTGCTGGCATGCTACAGACAGGTGCCGATCCATGGATGGGGGTTGGGAGACCTGTGATTTAGGTCATTTTATGTGGCACTTACGCAAATGTTTGTGAAAACCTGTATGCAATTATGGCAACTCAAATTTTGCACACACATGGGAGGGGCACACACTGAAAGTTGAGCGCAGGATCTGGTTTTGAGCCCTTTTCAACACTTTTCAGGGTAAAGGTCTTAACACGCATAAAAACTCTATAAAAATTAGGAGCAACGAAATTAGCGTTCACAAATGACCAATGCTATTCTGCCCATTAACCAAGACAAACTCTATTTCTCAGACTGTTTACGGAAATCTCAGATAGGAAACGGGCGTCGTGAGTCTAATTACTGATCCAGGCAGCTGATAAACTTTTTAGTCTGGGGGGGCCTGGACCCAAGTTTTTCCACGGGGGGGGGGGAATTTTCAACTTATGAAATGTAATCAGGGACCGTTAGAAAATAACGATTTTGTCATTACGAATGATCAAGCTAGGCTCTCAGATTAGAACTTTGCTTTTAAAAAGATTAATTCCGAAAAAGCCAAATATGATGTGAGGCTCTGGAAGCACCAATCCCGTTAATGGTTTTGGAGATGCTTCCCTCTCCACTCAAGTCCTTCAGCACCAACCTCTGTTTTGCAGTGGGCACGTACAAGTCTCTCAAATGCAAAGCAGGAGCAGTCTGTTTATCTGCATACTCCATGGTTAAAAATAAGGGTTTCAAAAATAAGTATATGGCATTAAACACAACATTATAGATCAAGGCTTCTCCACCAGATTGCAACCCTTAAATTCTTTGAGAAAGTACACAAAAGAGTATATTGACATTTTTATTTGAACAAGCCCCCCCCCTAAAAAACAAAACACACATGCAAAGAAAGGAGAATGATAAAATATGTAAAAATTATACAGCTAAAAACTACATGTATACGTGTAATGGGTTATTAAATAATTAAGAACGCAACCTAAAGTACCACAGAAACTTCAAAAAAAAAATCAATTTTACCAGGATAAAAAAAACCCCCAACGACTATGAATGTGCTATATATATCTTATTTGTAACAGAGTTTTGAAATGGAACAAAATTTGTGCTATCCGTCCCAACAGTTCTGTAAATGCACAGTGCCTTCAATTAATGCATTTCAGCGTAACTACGTATTTTAACGGGATCGATTCCCCCAATGAAAAACGCCCACGCTAACTCTTTTGTGTTTTACTCCCTGGAAACTTGTTTTATTTTTAATCACAGTGCATGAGAGATACATAAAATATTGGGGATTCACTTGGTTTGAATGGAGGAATTACATTCACCCTTTTTGCTTCGTTAAAATGTTTTTGGTTTGAGTGGAATCCAGTTACTTTTATGCTAAATGCTTGGAGAAGGAATTACAAGGCTGACTTTTGGGATCCGTAGGCTGCGTTCTCCCCCGATGCCTTTGCTTGAAAGAGAAATCATGGAAAACATGCCTGCTTAAACTTTCTCTTGAACTCTGCGGAACAACAGATATTAACACTGTCCTATCTCTCCCCCCCCCCCCCCCAAGCTTTGAACACTATTCTCAAATAAAACATCATTGAACATTTATACAAAAAATACTGGATTTTACACTATACAATTTCTAGAATATGTACAGAATAAAATAAGTTATTTTTTTCTAGTGAGTTCTGAGGGACAATAGGTATCTTTAATATACATTTTTAAAGTCTCTGCAAGCAGCTACTTTTGGTTAGTTATCAGTTATTTGTTATAAGCACTGATCAGAAAACTGAGCAGCATTCCAAACCAGTTAGAGATATATTATTCCTTTAAAAAAAAAAAACCTGGATAATTCCAGTTTTAAATATTATTAAACTCCAGAACATTTACAGACTAGGAATTAAAGCTAAAAATATATACTTTTTTTTTTCCAAAAATAATCTTGCAGTGCTTTTTTTCGGCATGCTCAAACTTTATCAAACATCCATATCCTCAAAATATGATGATTGGATAGCCATTCATTCCTACTTGCACGCATAAATTTTTATCATTACAGGCAAAAATAGAATAAATTGTAAATACAATATTGATAAATCAATGGATTTTGCAGTCTTTTATATTCCGGTATAATACAGCACATTCCTCATGACACTGTCCAAATTATGAATTAAACATTATTTGACTATTTACTGTCTAAAAGCCAGAAAGTTTTCACAGGTCTTCAGCCAAAACATCCACTGTTCATTTTAGCCTCATTTCACCTGCTTTTAATTATCTCCAAGTTAAGAGGCTATTATTGCAACTCCATGTACGTTCCGTTTATGACCCAAAAAATGCATTTTAAAGGCATTGCTTTTAGCCCTTTTCTCTAATGCAATTTTTTAAAGAGTTCGTATTACTGATACTAGGTAAAAAAAAAAAAGCATTAAGGATGACGTCAGCTGTTTTGAGAACTGTTACTAAGCTATGCAACTTGTTTCTAGAAAAGTTCTTCCCTGGAGAATAGAACAGTTTCATTCGATATGAAAGGTGCTTGATAAAAGGGACCCCCTCCCCGCTTTTTCAGTCTTCTTCTGAGGAACAGCGGTTCAAAATCCTGTACTGAGATTTCTCACAGCCGTGTGTTTTGCAAGAAGCTGGTATGACTGCACCACATGCAGGGATTCCCGAATCTCTAAATTCAGTTCCATTAATTTTGAGCTGGCTTCTGACATATCCTGTTTTGAGCCAACTATTGCAAAACTGCCAGTCTGGCCAAGGGTCTGGTGACGGAAAAATATGTGCAAGAGGGTTTGAATTGGATCCTCTTCGGAATCGCCAAATATGTCATTGGGCCAAATGCACCTAGGGACACAGAAATGAAGTTATTAGTCACTGTTTTTATCAAGATCCAAGTTGGTCATCTCTGTTCCAAATTAATGAGAGGCTGACTCAGCCTGAAATCCTTCCGAGGCGGGTAAAATGAGGACCCAGATTGTTGCGGGCAACATGCTGACTCTGTAAAACCGCTTGGAGAGGGCTGGAAAGCACGGTGAAGCGGTATGTAAGTCTAAGTGCTATTGCTATCTACGTTTTCTCTATGGAGGTATAATTCCAGGCGTAATTAATTTGAGGCCTCTGCTAAAACCCACCCATTTCCCAAAACTAGACGAAGCAACCGCATTGCATATTACTTGTGGAGTACCTGTTGCGCCTGTTGAGTTCACTGAAAATGTTAACTTAGTTGGGTCATGAAACAATCAAGAAAACAATCAAGCTGAGAGAGCACCACAGTTCAACCCTATATTCCCTTTTGTTAATATTAAATGTTATCATTACTTTATAGCAGGGGTGAAATGCTCCCGGTTCGGACCGGATCGCCCAATACGGTAGCGATGGAGGTGGGTGGTTCGGAGAACTAGTAGCAAAAATCCCTGCCCCCCCCCCCCAATGCCCAGCTGAGCCGCACAATCATCAGAGGCTTTTTTTTTTAACTTTTAAAAGCATTTTTTCTACAACCTCTTCGGCCGAAAAAATGCTTTTAAAAGTAAAAAAAAAAAAGCCTCTGATGATCGCGGGGCTCAGCTGGGATCATCAAAGGCTTTTAAAAGAAAAAAAAAACCCTTTTTTTCTTTTAAATGCCTCTGATGATCCAAGCTGAGTTACCTGATCGGCAGAGACTTTTTTTCTTTTAAATGCCTCTAACGATCAGGCAACTCAGCTGGGATCGTCAGAGCCTTTTGAAAGCATTTTTTAATAATCTCTTCGCGGAAGAGGTTGTAGAAAAAATGGTTTTAAAAGTTAAAAAAAAAGACCACGCCCACCCAGTCACATTCCCCCCCAAGCCACGCCCACAGAACCAGTGGTAAACAAATTTTAGATTTCACCACTGCTTTATAGTGCTCTTCCATTCCATGGACCCAGTTTTCCATAAGTCCTTGGTTGAGACTCACTCCCAGCTGCATGTTTTCCAGGCAAGGAATGTTAGCAAAAGGCATTTGGCAGTACCTGAACGCTTTGACTTGCGCTATAGCAGAGAAAAATTCCTTATTCCGTAAGGTTTCAATGAGCGAATGAATGGCTGTCTCTGTGCTGGCCTGAGAAGCTTCTGGGACATCAGTGTCTTCAATACTGCTATAAGAAACAGACTCGGCAGCTTCTTTCAGGCAGGCTTCTAAGTGAGCAAGCTCTTCTGACATGTTTATCACCTAGGAAAAAAAGAGTGCATTATTTGTAGCAGAGGCATTTTTTCCCCCTACTCTGGGACAGCATTGTGCAGAAAGTATGTTTAAATAATCTATTTAAGCTGGCGTGAGAAATTCAGCTACCACAATTAAATATTGGTTTATGTTCTCATAAACACCTCAAGTGTTTACAGAGGATGTATACTGGCGCTTAGGGGCTTACCTGGAATCTGATAAAGCTGGATGAGGATTGAGTCTCAAACAGATTAATATTTAACTAATTTTAATATCAATTTGGGGTTTCTAACTTTCAATAAACTCTCTGTATTTTTACTGGTTATCAACCGCTTCGAGTGCACACTTGAGCACAAAAGCAGAACGGACACAATGCATATCTATCCTTATTAGCCTATTTAACCTTTCAATTCAGAGACGTAATTTTTAGCCTTAAGTCTTGTAGCAAAAGCAAATCTCCAGGTTTTAGCGGCATTTTCTTTACCTCGGCCTCTTTTTTCACTACGTTCACTTGGCTGATAAGTTTACAATAGGCTTGAAATAAAAGGAGCAGCTGGAAATGCAGCTTATACAGCCTC
The DNA here is from genome assembly GCA_012654045.1 of Ptyas mucosa. NCBI lineage: Eukaryota > Metazoa > Chordata > Lepidosauria > Squamata > Colubridae > Ptyas > Ptyas mucosa. The sequence continues at coordinate 3,823,882 of WNWU01000068.1, forward strand.
CGACACAGCTCTAATTCCTGTAAATAAAAATAAAATTGTCATCGGAAAAACAATACATGAACCACAGAAGCGACAAAAGCATACAATTTGTATAGAGCAGAATTTGCAATATAAAAATAGTTATTTGCTTACTGCAGAGAAGAAAGGTTAAGATAATGGAGGAAGAAGCTAATCAGAGAAAAACAAGGGCTTCTAGTCATCGGTGGATTTTGAATTAAAAAACTAAATATTTTCTTGCTGGCTACGTAACAAACTTTGGCTTTTAAGAAGGGCAGCAATTTCCAGCAAAGAGAAAGGGATGTCGATGACATTTCAGAAATGCCATGCTCCAGCAGGGAAAAGTTGCTTGTATTATTTTAGGGGGCATCTGTCACTTCTAATTTTAGAACAGTGGTTCTCAACCTTTCATTGCACATCCCATCAAGCACTCTATCAAATAAGGTCCATGCTACTGATATGACCCCTGTAATTCCCCCCACCCCCACCTCCTTCAGACTGGCATTCATTTATTTACAGGAAGTTCTGGATGTGCCACTTGGGACATGGCATGCAACGTTTCATTTTCTCTCTCCATCAGATCAGAAACCCTAAAATGAAAACTCTTCCAGCCCTGCCAGAGGAAGAGAGGAGACAAGCTAGCAATCCACTCAAGCATTTCCATTTCCTTTCGAGCCATCTGTCCTACCTCGTCATCTACAATCCTTGCCTACACCCCTCTCCAAAGCTACTTCCCAGTGGCAAAAGGCAAGAGATGTCTCCTTCCTTTATGGCAGCCATGGCTCCCACCCTCCCCAGCAGGCTGCCTCCAATCAGGTGATCAGGTGCAATCATGCACCACGGTTTCAGCCTTATGGCCAACGCCTGTAACTGTGGCATGCTTAGCCAGAACACTTTCTCAAAATGGCAAGAAGCCGCTGTCTCAGATACAACCAACACACCAGGGCACTATCTCATGGGGAACGAGGGGGAGGAAAAGTTTTCATCCTGCATCTTCCAGCATAATGGGCCTCGTATCTCACACTATCTTCAACGGACGTCTCTCCAGGTTGCAAAATGACTGAGCCCCGCCGCAGCAGGTCAAAGGCTCAAATGGGACTGAACCCCATCACCACTTTGTTTCACCCGACAAATGTATTGAAGCAGATCTGATGCTGGATCCCAGATCACACAGAGAACTATGTACTAATTTTAAGTGAACACAAGTTAGTCCGCCAAACGCACGGTGGCTGAAGACAGGTTGGGTCAGGACCGCATATGAACCCCTTCTTTCTCCAGACATTAGGCAAACGAATAAAAAGGACCGGGGATGTCCAGGGCCTTGAAAATCAGGTTTTCTGGGACAGTTGGCAGGTAGACTTGTATATGTGGGCAAGTCTGTGGGCTTACTATGAAATGAATTGCATCAGTTGAGAACCACTGTCCTAATCATATTTCAATCTATTGTATTGCAAATAAAGAGATTTCTATATACATACATATAAACATACATACATACATACAGGATGTAGCAAAAATCAGGTCCTGGACACAATTTATCATATAAATTAAATGTTCAAATCGGTTGCCATTTCCTTCCAAATGCTTCCTCACTCTTTTGACACATGGCCTATGAACATCCCTTGTGGTTGGCCATGAAGCCTGATTTTTGATACAGTCTGTATATTTTCTTAATGTTTTGATTATTTTTAATAATATTTCAAAACTTCAAAGGTAATGAATTCATGGACAGAAGCGTAGTATCACCTCTATTTGCATATTTAGCTGCATTAGTGGGTATGACTGTTAATATGGATTTAAAATAAATAAGCAAAACTAACACTGGAATAATTTGCTATAGCTACGATATTCTGCCATCTAAAAAGACTGCCGAAGAGTTAGAATTATAGATAAGCAAAGCAATTGTTATTTCCATAATATTCTATAATGAAACACTGTGATATCACAAATGGACACGAGACAAAAATGAAAGCCAGTTTGGTTACTGGCATAGTTAGTTATTTGATAAATCAAGAGCCATCACTTACTGCTAGAATTTCCAAATGCTAAGCAAGAAGGTGTGCGGGTCACAAAATACAAAAAGGAAAAAGATCAAGAATTAGTATAGAACTTCATTTTCCATGGGTCTCAGAATGTCCCAGATATAATTAAAGGGGGGGGGGGGGAAACTTCCAAAGAAGGTTTTAATGCATGTATAAAAAAATAATATTGAGTATTTATAGATGATAGAACAGCTGGTTGTACTACTCGCTTTGTTATCATGCAAAATGACCAAAATATAATAGTGACAAGTAGAAGGCGTTGGTTAAGTTCTGATAATGAACGGAGAGAAAAGAAAATTGGTGATAAATAGGTTTAAGCAACAACTATGAAGGCAGACATTAAACCTCATGCATTTAAAGGAACTTCATGGAAAGTACTCGTACAGGACATTCCTGGAAAGATGTTAACTGCAATATCAATGTGCTGAAGTAGTGGGAGTGGAAAAACAGAAGGCAACATTTCTGCAAGGAAGACAGGATCCAATTCTTACAGGGAGAAAAAAAAAAGAGAGAGAGAGCTTTCCTCCTGATTAGCCAAACCCTGCAAAGACTCAAAAGAAAAGTTCATGTGCTACTCTCAATCATGTCAAAGCCTGAGTTGTTCTGAAAGAAAGCTAGCAAGTTCGCCCGGGGTCAGCAGATTGGGAGCTGACCTTGGACAGCGCTACTAAATTAGTCTCTTCCAAGCTCCTACTGGCATTCTCTGAAGCAGCAATAGGGTGGGGCTGTTTCCTTCCTTCCTATTGAAGGACTGTGAGCCGATCGAGCATAGCCATGGCCCAAACTTTCCTAACGGTGGTTCTGTGTTCAAGCTGAACAGAAATGCTGACTCCTTTTAGATCTCGTAGCCTGAAAACAGAAGCTGGAACAGGGCTAGTCAGCACCCTAGAGAGGATGTCTAGCCCAGCTTTCAATCTTTTTGTCGGCGGCCTTCTATTTTAGCATTAGGTGGCCGTAGTTACTTTGCTATTCTTCTCCCACTTAATCTTTCTGTCTCGGAAATAACACGCACAGTGCAAGGTATCCTTCTGAAACAAGATCAGAATTACAGCTTCCCTAGTAAAACTTTTGCAAGTACTGCTATTTGAAAAAGCAAAAAAAAAAAAAAAACTACCTGAGGAAGGAAATACTGTTATCTTAGAAAAGAAACATTCCAAAATCACAGAAGTGGAACGTGCCATTTATGCCAAGTCCAACAACCTCGGACAGTGCAAGAATCTAAATGAAAGCCCGTTGGACAGATTACTGTCTAACTTCGGCATGAGCACATAAAGCGCAGGGAATCCCATTGCTTCTTTTGGGTCACTAGTTTGAATGATCGAGTGCTCTTATTGCCAGAAAGGTCTCCCCAGTCTGCCCACACAATATTCAGCTAGACTCTTGACTCCTTGAAACGTACAGTCTTTATCTGGAGAAGAAAAACCTACAAACTTTTGCATAACGTCCTTTTCAGTGTTTGAAGAGTACTACTACAACTCTCCCCTTTAGTCTTCTCAGTATGCCCAACTCTTATAATACCTTCATTTGGCTTAAGTTTTTAGTCCTCTAATTGTTTATTTATTTATTTATTTATTCTATTTATATGCCGCCCTTCTCCGGAGACTCAGGGCGGCTTACAATGCGTTAAGCAATAGCCTTCATACTTTTGTATATCCCTGCTTAGTAGGGCTTTTGGCCCCTCCTAAAGCAATGTTCTTTTTTATACAAAGTCAGCTTATTGTCCCCACAATCCGGGTCCTCATTTTACCTACCTCGGAAGGATGGAAGGCTGAGTCAACCTTGAGCCTGGTGGGATTTGAACTCGCAGTCATTGCAGGCAGCTGCAGCTAAGTGCTACTTAACAGTACTTTAGTCCGCTGCACCACCAAGGCTCCTTTTTTTTCTTCATCCTTGTCTATGTTACAGTTTCTCAATTCAAACTAAACTCTTACAGTTACTTGAATGGGTAGCTGGGAAAGGCAACTATTTAAAATTTTTACAGGTTGTTTTTTTTACAGATTGTTACATTGCCAAGAAAAAAAGAAAAGAAAATATCTGTTACTGTTTAAAATTTAACTCTCTTCTTGGAGCCGCCACCCCCCCCCCCCAACTTCTTAATAAAGAAAGAAATGAGAGTAAAGTACCACAAAATCTAAACATTTTCTTTAAAAAATAATAACTCTGTTTGCTTCTTCTCCAAGTCTGGACAAGACAAATCTTCTTAGAAGTAATATCAGAAGATCTGAGTCTAATCCACCATTCAGAATCAGTTGCTTTTCCGGAGGCAACTGAGAACTCCCCCCACCCCACCCCCATTAGTACTATTAAAGCAAAAAGAATATAACAGCTCCCATGGTAATGATTATTATAGTTGGCCATCAGCTTTTATCAAATAGTTTAAAACCAAACCACCAAATACCCTAGAAGTCGCATGGATTTAATTGATTTTTTTTAAAACAGTATTTTTATATACTTACTAATACTCTGCTATTATTGATCCTTCCAAACAATGCATTCATGTCATTATTGGTTCTAAGAAATCTGTGTTTTCTACTGTGGACAGCTCTTTACAAACACTTCAGATCAGATTTTCGTTGTCCAAGTAATTATTTTTAATATTACTTTACAGATAGGTCAGAGGCAAACAACCCAGGACTAATTAGATTCGAGGCAGCCCAGCTTCTGTGCCAGGCAGCTATTTTATCTGTTGAGCTGATAAGCAGAATTACCAAGTTTCTTCCTTGCAATAGCAGCTTCATAAGAGAGAGAGAGAGAGGAGTGTTTGTACACTGATTCCATCTTTCCTGGTTATCTGTTCAATGTTATTAGACCCAGACCCACAAGCTGACTTTTTTTTTCCTTTAATAAGAAGAACCCATTATTTCCAGGCCAATATTTAATACATTCTAAATTTCCCGAGAGATATTTCTGATAGCTAAAATGAAAAACGTTACTCTTTAACCTGATGGGACCATTAGGGCGTGTTCATTCTGCAGCATGTAAGGTTTTATATTTACACACGACATAAAGAGACGCAGTGACTGGAAGCAGATTCCTACCTGAGCATCTGTAGTGGCTCCATGAATCCCATCATCTGTACCGAATGTCCTTTTGCAGTCTTTTAGCCACTGCAAAATAAAATAGAAGCAAGCTGAAAGAGTCAAAGCAAAATCACTGAGGCCTATATGAGCCCAAACACAGAAAATCCATTTTGCTCGAAACACAGAATGTTCTAATATAACATTCTAATTTTAGAATTAGAACAATCTAACATTGTTCTAATATAAGTATTAATTTAATGGACATATTCAGAAAAAGGTAATAAAATGGATGACGCATACCTTTAAAACTGTCACTTTTTATAATACACTTTGACGTGTAATTTGAAATGATAAAGAAAGCAAGATGATTGAAATAGCAATACATCACCAAAGAGATAAAATCTAGTCTCTTCTCTAAATACAGATTCATGTATAAAGTCCAGTCCACCAATCACTTACATTTTTAACCCTAATTCAATGAATAAGTTGTGATATTTTAATTCATAACACTAAGCCATTATGGGTATGTTTTGATATCTTGCTAAACCTAAAGCAAATCGTTTACATGTAGTATTGGATGAGAATCAGACAACCATGGATACACATTTAGGGACAGACAAATTACGTACTTGTAGCACCTACTCATAGCCAGTGATAGACAGTGAGGAATGTGCTTTAATTCACATTACACATTACAAGCTGTAATGGAATAAAACTTAATTGTGTTTTAGACCATGTTGGAGGCAGCTCTATGCCAGCAGAATAATGAACCTGAACTTGTGATTATGACTTTTTAAAATCTTTGTACACAAGAGAACAAAAATCTAATTTTTCATCCGTATATTTAATTAGGGCTTTTAGTAAATGAATTAGGATCGTGCATTTTCTTGAGAACAAATTCAATTTTCTAAATGCTAGCATGTCAATTAATGGCACAGAGCCCAACACAACTTCCCTTTTCACATTTTTGTTTTTGTTTTATTTGGTAAATAAAACAAAATGGATCTGGGATCTTCTTCTTTACTTCCTCTTTTACCACCTCGGGTGTTGAGCTGAATCACAATAACGTAACACTGAAACCCAAGGCCAGTTACCCCTGCACCAAGTATTCCAAAAGGGCTCCATGGATCCCCCATTTAAAGAGCCTTGGTGGTGCAGCGGACTAAAGTGCTGTTAAGTAGCACTTAGCTGCCAGCTGCCTGCAATTACTGCAAGTTCGAATCTCACCAGGCTCAAGGTTGACTCAGCCTTCCATCCTTCCGAGGTAGGTAAAATGAGGACCCAGATTGTGGGGGCAATAAGCTGACTTTGTATAAAAAAGAACACTGCTTAGGGCGGTCCGAAAGCCCTACTAAGCAGGTATATACAAAAGTATGAAGGCTACTGCTTAATGCATTGTAAGCCGCCCTGAGTCTCCGGAGAAGGGCGGCATATAAATCAAATCAATAAATAAACAATAAATAAATAAATTTATTCTCCATTCTTCTAAGAAACACACGGGCAGGAGAGGAGAATAGGAGCGCTAAAACATTCTCCCCTTAATCACCTTTATAGGTATAAGGACTGACAGGAAATGGAGGTCAAATAGGATTGATTCTATAAATCCTATTGTAGATTCACATTCACGGCAACTGCGGTACATCATCAATCTTGCTCCTAATATCTACTTCTAATTGCCCAGAACAAAAATCTTTTTGTCTTTCACAAATATATATTAAACATACTGCAATTTTCCCCAGATAATGTAAAGAGAAATTAATTATTATCTGTTGAGGTATAGGCAGTCCTCAACTTACAACGGTTCGTTTAGTGTTACAACAGTATTGAAGTGACTTATGACCGTTTTTCACACTGACAGCCATTGCAGCATCATGTGATCAAAAGTCAGGCACTTGACAACTGACTCATATTTATGACGGTTGAAGTGTCCCGGGGTCATGTGATTGATCCCCTTTCGCAACCTTCTGAATAGCACTGTCAATGGGGAAGCCAGATTCACTTAACAACCGTGTTACTAACTGAACGACTGCAGTGATTCACTTAACAACTGTGGCAAGAAAGGTTGTAAAATGGGGCAACAATCATTTGACAACTGTCTCGCTTAGCAACCTAAAATTTTGGGCTCAATTGTGTGTCAGGGTTCCAAGTAACACCCCCAATGAAATTGTGGTTGTAAGTCGAGGACTACCTGCATTAGTTTATTAGTTGAATATAAAGTGAAAATTAAATGTTAAGGGAGGGGAGAACATCTAAAGGTAATCCACATGACCCTTCAGGCAAGGGGGAAAACCAGTTTTTCCTAGGCCAAAAGAATAAGGAAGTCCCAGAAACAATTTTTTTCTGGGGTTTATTGTACTTTATTTTGCTTTTACATAGCATCCATTATTCAGAATACCAAAATACGGCAGTGTCACTCTTTTTCTAAAATGCAGTTTGATGGACAGGCACTTTAATGACCTCTGTCTGCCATTCTAATGCATCAGGAAGTCTTAACATGAGTTTTCTATAACGAAGCTGTCAAATACTGCTTATGGTTATACTTCTGTATTCAGTTTGTCTTTCCCTGCAGTATCTGTGAATGATGAGGGCAGAGCAAAGGTGTAAGCTAGTTCAGAGCATATTTCTGAGACAAAGGAAGCATTCAGGAGGTAACAATCAAAAGTCAGTTTTCTTCCAGAAAATCAAATTCTGGTGCTGAAAATGTAGAGTTCCATATTTATTATATTTGCAAAACCTCACCATTATACTAGATTAATTCTTTGAAGTTGCTTCAAGTTCTATTCCTTTTGAAATGTTACTTTAAAAAAAAGATTTTTACTGTTTTAATGTTCATTTCTGACAAAGTCCTAGTGGATCCATTCTATTTCAAATGTGAATATGTGCCATATGGTCTTTGACCGCCCTCAATTTACACAACACTATAGGACAGTCCAGTATATTATGTTATTTAAAATCCCAATGAACATTAGCTTATTCAACAGTGTAATATTGTACAAAAAAATTAACTACCTGTTCAGCTGCCTCTCTTTTAGCATTGTAAGTATCCAAATGTTCTTGAAGCTCCAGAACACTGAATTTCAATGTTTCTAGTAAACCACAGGACATTAACTGTAATACAAAAAAGAATGTTTAAAAACCTTATTAATTAGTCCCATGTGAAATATGTACTTATTTACATTTTTAAACATTTGCTATAACCTGACAACATCTATTAAGATTAATGAAGCAACTCCAAAGATTAAGGAAGTTGCCGGAATTGTTTACATACTACAAATTCCATCCTTTGTTCATATCAAATCTATAGCTCTGCCAGAAATAATTATTCTAATGGCACATGAAAATACAGAAGTGTACATCTAAAAAAAGAACTGCCTAGATAAGATGCATCCCTTTGCTAAGTACTGTTACTAAAGAATTATCTATTAAATGATAGATTAAAATATTTGCATGCCAAATATAAAAGATTCAATCCCTGTAATAATAATAACGCAAGATACTGAACTTGTATAGAAGCAAATACATAAAATGTTGATGTAATTTTTTTCTCTTGCAGACAATCACTCTCCACAACTGAAAGTTTGCAGATGCCACATAAACAAGCCGATAGCACAGCGTGGGCTCGTTTTGGAGTGCTAATGAGATGAGTAGCTTGGCAATGCAGTGCCTGAACTGGAAATATTGCTCTATCATTTCTTTGCGTGTAATTTCATTTCCCAAATGCAACTTTCAGATGTGTATCTGCTTCATGAAGGACAAACTTATTGTTACTCTGAAGGTTACTGGAGAGTAGACTGATCTAATGCCAACCATCACATGAGAAGAATCAAGACCCAGAAGTAATAAATAAGTAAAAGCCAGCTTACTACATTCCCCCTACCCCCACGGATTAAGGTGTTTGTGCAAAGAATACCAAGCACCTTTGAACGTTTATTTTCTAGATCCATTTACTTGGCATCAAGGGGCAATGCTTTTTGTCAAGAGAGATAGAGAGAAGACAAGTCTGTTGATTCCCTTGACTTCCAAAATCACGTGTTTCCAATAGAAGAGAATATATGTAGCTCAGGGTTGAACTGTGGAGTCCTTGATGCTCTCTCCAAATTTGGTTGTTGGCCTGGAGACATTTCATCATCCAGCTAGATAACATCATCAGTGCCAGTGAATTGCTCTCTGTTTATATATAAAAGCTTGCCCTGCCAAGGTTGGTAGGGTGTGGTTTTTTCCTTGGTAGTTTCTTGATTAGGGTATTGTTTTCAGCTTGTTTGACTGGTATAAATCCTCTCTTAAAAGCAGAAGGATTTTAATTCAAAAGAATCAAAATTAAGTACAGTGGTACTACAGTACTCATCATTAATTGGTTCCAGGCGATGTGATGAATACTAAAAACAAACCACGTGACCTTTCGTTTCGGCTGGAAAGGACTTTTCCTATGTCAGTGAGCTTCCTGGCATGGCCGACTTCCTGGCATGGCCGACTCTGTGGCCAGACCCTTCTTCCTATTGCAGCGTGTTGAATACCGAATACACAGCGAGTACGGGGACAAAATTTTTGCGTCAAAATGCATTGAGTACCAAATTTGATGAGCTTTGAAGCAGTTGGGTACCGAGGTACTACTGAAGATATTCAGATGATTGTCAAATGCAAAATCACAACTGTCTTAATCCATCAAAGGTACACGTAAATATAATAGGCAAACCGTGATAAGTTCAATTTGCAGAAATTAATTGTAGTCCTCCACTTGTGCCCCTCCGTTCAGCAACTGTTGAAAGTTACAGTGGTGCTGATAAAAAAAATGGATGTATGACTGGTTCTCAAAGCTCTAGCTGCTGCATCATCTCCGTAGAAGATGATCACCATTTGCAACCTTCTCTGCCGATTTCTCACAAGCAGTCATTGGGGAAGCTGGCAGGAAAGCTTGTAAGTCACTTTTGGTAAATTGGTCCCATTGCTTTTTCTACCACCTGCAGAATCCTTCACCTGCACGGGGTCTCTGCCGGCCCTCTCGAGGCCTTTGGTGGCCTACCCCCGCACTCCATTGCCTGGGACTCCTGCCTCTTCCTGCTTAATGACCTGTGCGGTCTGGGGTTATGATGGCAACCTGGACTGCCATCGCTAAGTGACGCTGTCAGGTGATGTCACACTTTACGACTGCATCGCTTAGCAACGGCCATCCCAGTTCCAATTGCTGTTGTAGCTTGAGGACTACCTATGATCGCACGTGTACCATTATCAAGGCTGTTTTTTATTTTATAATTTCCTTCCTTTTCAAAGTTTCACAGAAACTTTGCAGCCCAAATTGCATCTTACTTGGGCAAGAGTAATATTAACAGGCTTGGGAGAGCTCTAAATCTGGCAAAAGTCTCTTACTAGGAGGGAGGGGAAAGCCCTGAACCAGCCAGGAGATGGAATGGACCTATTGAGTAGGATCCATAGAAGGATATTCTGCACAATAACATTTTGTTGCAATTCTACTTGTGAGAATGTTTATAGTTCTGGATAAAAAAATTGTGCAGCTTTTGGAGCTCTAAGCTATTTGTGATATTATGGCTGAGAAAAACAAAACATGAAAATCTCAGAAGCAAAAACAATTTTAATTTACATTGCAAAAAAACCCAGAAATTACTAATTTTTGAAATATGTTTAATACTAAGGGAGTTATCAACTCAAAAAAAATAATTTTAAAAGATCATTAGAACAACAGAGGTTTGCACACTAGAGAGGAAATTTGATTTGTGATCTGGAGAAAACAAATATTTTTAGGGGGCTTACATATCATATCTCCATTTTAAACTCTTTGCACTGCAACTAATGATGTTTTTATATATATTTTTGATAGGAAATTTTCTTGGAAATTCCAAAATAAAGAACTTTTGTAGCTTAATAATAAGAGTCACTAAACAGACATAGATATAAGATATTACCGTTTCAGCATCCACAAAAACAGTTGGGCATTCTGAATACGTTGTCATAACTTCCAATGAACTTTTAAATTTTGTTCCAATTCGCTGCAGATTCTCACCCAGGAAACTGACTGATTCATGTGTTATGGCTCCAAATCTCCTCTGAATCACCTAAATACAATAAAATGACGTTTGTGTGTGGGAAAAATTTACAGGATTTACTTATTTTATTGTAGATTCTTTAATATTTATTCTTGGCTTGGCAGCAAATGCTTACTTTTTTTTTTTTTGCTTTGAAAGAAACATTTAAAAGAAATGAAAATTAGAATTGCACAAACTCTTTTGCTCCCCTCCCACAAATATTTTATCTGGGCAGGAGGCTGCCCTATTCTATCATGACTGATGCTTTATACCCGAGACTAAATTCTCCTCTTCCATGTAACTCTATCACATGAAAGTGAGAAGGGCACATGGGATGCAAATTTACACTGAGACCCTTTCTAAAAAATCTTCTACAAAATCTTGCAATGAGAAAAATCGACAAGTCAGTATGAGCGTCATTCTAGCCTGTGATTTTAGAAATGGATGCTGTTCTAATGAAGAGAAGAGTGGAGGAGAAAGGTTTCCTATGCAATGTAGAAACAGATGTGAAAATCCTCATTCTGAAATTGATCCTTGAGTGATGATTGATAGATAGATAGATAGATAGATAGAGATAAATAGATAGAGATAGAGATATAGAGATATAGAGATATAGATGATGATGATAATAATAATAATAATAATAATAATAATAATTATTATTATTATTATTATTTAATTTGTATCCCGCCCTTCTCCCAGAAGGGACTCAGGGCGATGGACAGCCAGAATGAAAATACATACAAAAATTAAGATAAATTAAAAGATATTAAATTGATCGGCCTCCCAATTTAAAACCCCAAATCTATAAAATTCAAAATCCCAATTTAAAACCATTTAAGCTAGGCCGGCTTGCTGGAATAAGTAAGTCTTCAAGGCTTTGCGGAAGGTACGAAGGTCCGGGATCAGTCGTATTCCAGGAGGTAGCTCATTCCATAGGGCGGGTGCCCCCACAGAGAAGGCTCTCCCCCTGGGGGCCGCCAGCCGACATTGCTTGACTGACGGCACCCTGATGGCACCTTGACTGATGGCCCTCTCTGTGAGAGCGTATTGGCCGGTGGGAGGTTATCGGTAGCAGCAAGCGGTCTCGTAAGTACCCTGGCCCTAAGCCATGGAGCGCTTTAAAGGTGAGAACCAATACCTTAAAGCGCACCCGGAAGACCAACGGGAGCCAATGCAGCTCGCGCAGGAGAGGCGTTACATGGGAGCACCCCGTCGCTCCCATAATCACCCGCGCGGCCGCATTCTGAACCAGTTGGAGCCTCCGGGTGCTCCTCAAGGGGAGCCCCATGTAGAGAGCGTTGCAGTAGTCCAGGCGAGATAGACAGATAGATAGATAGATAGAAAGATGGAGGGATGGATAGATGGATAGATGGAGAGAGAGAGATTTTAAACAGGACTTTTTTGGAGCGCTACAATTTTAGCCATGACCATGGGCCATGTTAGATAGTTAAGAACTAACAATGTGGATGAAGAAGCATACCTGAAACAACCTAGAGAACACATGAAATGTATAGACAGCAGAAGAGCCATCTGTATCTGTCAGCAGCTGATTAACATGGCAGCGCCAAGCCTCTTCTTCATCATCATAGGCCTGTGGTTGAAAAGCTGCCAATATGGCAGAGAGAAAAGGGGAGGGAGGTGGGGAGGTCTGTACTTCTGGAAAGCCATCCTGTTCTTCATCTTGGCTGCAAATAAAACAGAGGATCATGGCAAATAAATGTTATTTCAGAACTTTGGTCCGATTACTTCTCTCTTCACCATATAAAGATGATACACGTAGTCCCTGACTTACAACAGTTCATTTAGCGACCGTTCAAAACGATAGTGGCACTGCAAAAAGTGACTTAAGCGTTTTTCACACTTACGACCATTGTTAGCGTTCCCAGGTTCACGTGATTTTACATTGGGATGCTTGTCAACTGGTTCACCTTTATGACGGTCGCAGCGACCCGAGGGTCACGTGATCCCCTTTTGCGACCTTCTGACAAGCAAAGTCAACGGGGAATCCAGATTCAACAGCCGTGTCACTAATTTAACAACTGAAGTGATTCACTTAACAATGGTGGCAAGAAAAGTTGTAAAATGGGACAAACTGAACTGAAATGTAAACTGAAGTGATTCACTTAACAAACTTCTCACCTAACAACGCAAATTGTGGTCGTAAGTCGAGGACTACTTGTATTATCTTTCTAAGTCAGTAGTAATTTCACAGTAGGGCTGTGAAAATATTTACAGATCCCTCACATCCTGGACATAAACTGTTTCAACTCCTACCCTCAAAACGACACTATAGAGCCGTGATGGCGAACCTATGGCACGGGTGCCACAGGTAGCACGCGGAGCCATATCAGTGGGCACGCGAACTCAGCTCCGGCATGCATGCATGCGCCAGCCAGCTGATTTTTGGGCCTTCTGGACCCACCAGAACTCAGGAAACACACTATTTTCAGCCTCCAGAGAGCCTCTGGGGGGTGAGGAAGGCCGTTTTTGCCCTCCCCAGGCTTCTAGAAAGGCTCTGGAGCCTGAGGAGAGCAAGAAATGGGCCTACCGGGCCCACTATGCCATCTCGTGCCAAAAGCGGGGGGAGCCCGGGGGGGCGGGTAGAATTATGGATGTGGGCACACATGCGTGTGACCCCACCGTGCTCTCCCCGCTTTTGACACGCAATGGCAAAAAGGTTAGCCATCACTGCTATAGAGCATTGCACTTCAGAACAACTAGACACAAGGACAGCTTTTTCCCGAACGCCATCACTCTACTAAACAAATAATTCCCTCAACATTGTCAAACTAGTTACTATGTCTGCATTACTATTAATCTTCTCATCTTCCTATCACCCATCTCCTCCCACTTATGACTGTATGACTGTAACCTTGTTGCTGGTATCCTTACGATTTATATTGATATCGTTTCCTGATTGCTTATTGGTACCCTATGACTACCATTAAGTGTTGTACCTTATGATTCTTGATGAACGTATTTTTTGTTTTATGTACACTGAGAGCGTATGCACCAAGACAAATTCCTTGTGTGTCCAATCATACTTGGCCAATAAAAAATTCTATTCTATTCTATTCTATTCTATTCTATTCTATTCTATTCTATTCTATTCTATTCTATTCTATTCTATTCT
>WNWU01000068.1:3840955-3863469 GCA_012654045.1 Ptyas mucosa
AAATAAAATAAAATAAAATAAAATAAAATAAAATAAAATAAAATAAATCCTCCTATTGCTGTCAGTGGAAGTGAATTTATTAATAGTAGATACTGCAGGTCTAAATTTTCCTTTAATAAAATCTTTTGCAGGTTTCCAAAGCTTGAGTTTCACAATCTTGTATAAAGCACCTGCAGAGGACTACAGAGAAGAAAATTCAATATTTGATTTCTCCTGCCAAAACAGAGCCTGTGGCATGCTCCAGGAAATTAAAGATTGCTGACTTAATTTCCCTCCCTCTCCCTCCCCCACCCTTTCATATTTATACACACACACACACACATACACACAATCATCTCATTGTTATTCAGTAAATGGAGGAAAGCGAAGTGTCTTAAGCATTAACTTTTGTGCTGAAAACTGTCTGAGGTTTAATGTTATTTCTTTAAGTGGTTTCCGAATAGTAATTGGTTGAATGCAAAGGCAACATAATAATCCTAAAAGGATTTTGCATCTTTTGGCATCAAACAAGATTACCTTTCCCTGCTGGCTCTTAAGTCATCATAGGTAATAGTAAGGGATGACAGCAATTGAAGTCCAGTATCTGGAGGTCTGCAGATCCTCCACTTTGGTTCAATGAAATATGTTTAGTGATTACATAAAGGTCACAAAAAAGAACCTGTAGTTATGAGTTATGTGCACGTACTTAAAATGTAACAAACGCAGGCCAAATTACATGAGCCTGTAGTACAGTGGTTTAAAGCACCCTGTTATTAACATCTATTAACATCTGCTGCTTGCAATTACTGCAAGTTCGAATCCCACCAGGCTCGAGGTTGACTCAGCCTTCCATCCTTTCTAAGGTGGGTAAAATGAGGATCCAGATTGTGGGGGCAATAAGCTGACTTTGTATAAATATACAAAAGTATGAAGGCTATTGCTTAACGCACTGTAAGCCGCCCTGAGTCTCCGGAGAAGGGCGGCATATAAATCAAATTAAAAAAAAATGTATGGAATGCATTTATATATGTTTAAAATATGTTTAGAATGATTTATATATCACATGTTGTAGCAGACGTAAGTCAGGAAGGACTCACAAGTTACTTTGGAATTTTTCAAAATTCCCATTTTTAAACTGCAAAATTCTATCCTAAATCTTAACAAGGTGAGAGTTCTCTTGACTAGGAATTCAGACTGCAGTGCCATGACCATAATTCTATTTCAGGAAGGGCTGATAATAGCCATATTTCAAAAAGAATATCTTTGAACGACCTACATACGCTTAGTCCATCTCAAAACGAGACAATTGTTAAGCCATGGTACTTATTTTAGACTTCAAAGGTACTAGAGGAAAGGCCTATGAATGCTTAAGAACTGAAAGACTTAATTACAAACAAACACACACACACAAACTTAAAAAAAATGTAAAATGGGGATCACTGCTCTGAGTGTCTGATGGAAATGGTAAATACATACGTGACATACTCACTGATTTTTTTTTTTAATCAGCTGGGAATCTTGCTCATTCCAAGTATGTATTTCCATTTTTTAAAATCATGCCACTAGCACACAGAGGGCTTGGTCAAGAGCACTGAATTGACCAGCTGCTAACAAAGCTGGCCTGAGGTTCAAATCCCAATCAAAGCACCAATCACAAAGAGGCAAAGCAAGCATTAGAGGCAGAGGGAAGATCGTAGAAAAGGAAGCATCACAGGAAGAAAATGGATGCAGAAAACCATCCTGCTTATCCAATTGTTCTTCTGCACCCCACCAGTTCATTAAAAGAACTTCAAAACTTTCTTAACCTGTGCCGGGAACATCTTTAGTCTACTAACCAAAAAAACAATCCATCTCCAGTAAACAAATTTTCAGCCACAACAACAGGTTAAAAATACTGAAGTTATAATTACGTAATCAGCATGATAAAAATTCTTATAGACAGAACGCAAAGCTTTCATACAGTGCTAGAAAGAGGACAGATCAGCCATGCTCGAGCCCATATTTCTCCCCACCTCAGGCAGCGTGTTGTTAGCATTATCTAGAGAGGCAACCTCCAAACTTGGAGTCTCGGCTCTGATTTGAAGCACCTCTTCCATTCCAACACTGCTAGTGGAATCTTGAGATTGCAGCAACAAGTTGATGTGATCTGGTATGGTGTCATCGGCAGCTGAATCACTGTTTAGCTAGAGACAAAAAGGCATCCATTCATGTTTTATAAAATAAAGTCAACATGTGTTCATACATAAATGTAAAGCAAAATGCAGACACGAGGCTACCTTTTCTATTCATTAGACTGTATCCTGAGTCTATCTATTCTGCTTAAGAATATTAAGAACAGGACTTCTCATAAGGGCAAAGATAACATAATAAATAATATTGATGAAGAATACGCATTGGCTAACCCATCAGAAGTACTGTTTTAGCACAACTAGTTTTACTCAACATATATGAACAGATGCCTTTGCTGTCCCAAATACTGAATTAACTGTATGTTAATTCATTAACTATTCTTCTTTCACTGCAGAATCAATGACTCCAAAAATGCAAAAACACTTTTGTATTATCAGTACATTATTTACACCCAGAATAATTTCTAAATACTTTAAATGTATTTTAATTGCCCATTAGAGGCAGCCAACTTGTTCTCTTTTTTAAAAAAAAATTAGTTTAGCTAATCCTAACCCTAATCAAACTTGTGATTTAAAATAAACTAGAAATTTAATTACTAATCAAATTGAATATTATTGTATTCCACTTAAACCTCTAAACTCTATTTGTTAAGAGTTTGGGTAGATGTAAATTTTCTATGGCATGACTGTCCAGTTACAAAAATGACATAAGGTTACTTTGAAACACCAACGTCTTTCAAAGACTTTTTTTCTTAAATTTGATTTATATGCCGCCCTTCTCCGGAGACTCAGGGCGGCTTACAAGGCGTTAAGCAATAGCCTCCATACTTTTGTATATATTTATACAAAGTCAGCTTATTGCCCCCACAATCTGGGTCCTCATTTTACCTACTTTACCTATTGGCACGATATGCTCCTGATTTATGCTCTATTGATAAAGCCTATTCCAAATCCGATTCTGCTATGTCTTATTTCATTAGAAGCAAGTACTTAGGACAAGCGTCATTCACAGTTTAAGCCAACCTTTTGTTGGGTAACCCCTATTCCAGAAACAGAGGATCTAGTATTGTGCCCCAAAGTCATAAACTGCCCACCCTTCCTTCAAATGAGAACCCAAGAGGCAGCCTTGAAGGTTAAATCCAAGGGCTGCTATTCTCAAGCAAACACCATCTGTGTTTTACCATTTGGGAGTGCGATAGTATCTGACTTGCACTCAGGCCTTCTTCTTCCGAGGACTCATCAGTATCTTCTTGGTTGGTCAGGTTCAAGCTGGGAGTGCTACCTGAATACTGATACTCTTGGAGAGATGGTGTGTCCCCTTTCTCAATACTGTCCAGTGAACGTCTACGGACGCCCCAGTTGAAGTTGTCCATGCTCTCTCCCTGTAATGAGAAGGAAGCTTATTCCAACGTGTTTAAGCCACCCCGAGTGCTGAAATGAACACAGCAAAACAAAGCCACACAAATACTGAATTCACTGAGAGCAGAGTTTAAATCAGCCCTTCAAGTTCATTGCATATTTAAATTTTACTGACATGGCTCTCCCTTCAAAGCGTTTAAATACATGGCAATGTATTTTTTTCTTTCACAGATTCATCTTCAGAACTAAACGGGCTTAAAAATTGTCTACAACCATATATATCCTTTGCAGTTACCAAGATCATCTGACTTTCAAGCACAGACAAGACAAATACACTACAGATGACAACAGATGAAACAAGCCACTGCACCAGGCTGCAACTTACCTGCAGCTCCTGGTTCGCAAAAAGAAAAACACACATAATTAGAACGAGGACAAACACTTAAAGATACTTTTTTAATGGAGGCTATTTTATATTGCATGAGCTTGCCGGCAGTAGAAGACTGATTCAAGCTCTGGAAATACTTTTTTTTTTTTTTTTGGTCAAGCCCCCCCTTATAATTGAATTGGTTTTAGAAAAATTGGTGCAAAAAACATTATGAGACAAACACTTAAAACAGATGGCTATGGCACATTTTTCAGTGTTAACATATATTAAAACTAATTTTGAGAACGGCTTGAAAGTAACTGCGGTGAAAATTCAAAATGGACTTTATCTACATTTGTTTGATTAAATGTACAATGTGTAAATTTTATTCAGTGCAAAGAAAGCATAAACATTTGAGCTAATTTCGGTCTTGATAAGCATGTTTGGCTGTTACAGTTTTGATTCCTCTTTGGATAAACCTTCCCAGGTGCTTAGAATTATAATTTGCTATTGATTCATTACAGGTATTTTATGGTCATAAAAGCAATCCTGCAATCCTGTTAAGAAAGCCTTGGAAAGAGCCGAGGTGGCGCAGTGGTTAGAGTGCTGTACTGCAGCTACTTTTTTTTTAAAAAAATTGATTTATATGCCACCCTTCTCCAGAGACTCAGGGCGGCTTACAATGCACTAAGCAATAGCCTTCATACTTTTGTATATTTATACAAAGTCAGCTTATTGCCCCCACAAACTGGGTCCTCAATTTACCTACCTTAGAAAGGATGGAAGGCTGAGTCAACCTTGAGCCTTGATGAGTTTCGAATCTGCAATAATTGCAGGCAGCTGATGTTACAGTGGTGCTTTAGTCCACTGTACTACCAAGGCTCTGACTGCTAGTTCAGCAGATCAGCGGATCAAATCTCACCGGCTCAAGGTTGACTCAGCCTTCCATCCTTCTGAGGTGGGTAAAATGAGGACCCAGATTGCTGGGGGCAATATGCTATATAGTATACTGTCTTTGGTGTAAGCCGCCCAAAGTCCTCAGAGGCATAGAAATATGAATAATAAAATAGAAATATGAATAATAAATTTGTACTAACTCAAAGTCACCCAGAATGAGATCACTGGCTAGGGAGGGGAGAGAGTCTTAAACGTGGTTTCACCATTTCCAGAACACCTAAAACACCCCATTGCATTTGTCCCGCTCTTTTCTGAGCCAATGAAGCATAAGGGAAATGCTTCAGAGAAGTGGTAAGCAGTTGGAAGTGTTGTGATGGTTCTGAGATCAAAATGTTGAATGGATTACAGTTCTGTAATCTACAGTCATTTGGATTGCTGGAGATGAGAGAGAACCTATTTCTTGATAGAAAGAACTTGAGAACTGCTAAAATTCCTCATCTATAGGAGTTTTGTTTTCAGAGGTATAAAAAATTTATGTGAATACCCCTTAGGGATGGTGTTATTTGTAGGACTGTTCAGCATTCCCCAATATCTACCCTTGGATATTTCCATGCACTGCAAAGGTATATTATAAATGACAGTTATTACATTTTACTATTTAAAAACAGAGAAAAATGCAGATAAAGATGATAAATGCACCATGAACCCAGACACAATATGAATGGCTGAAAATCAAATCAATTTCAACACACTCCTCATGTCAATATACACTGTGCAGTATTCATTGAGGTTTTGAAGATACTCGTAAAAGCTATACTTCAAGTTTTGTATAGTTTCATTTGGCTTTCTACAGTTTTCTTCTCAATTATATACTGATACACTCTTTTAATTCACCATTAAGCAGGAAATTTGCAAAATGTCAAGTACTGTTCATATTTCTACGTATCAGATTAGATCAAAGTGAAAAGCAAAGGGAGCAGCTAGTATGAACGAAAGAGCTCATGATATGCCAAACAGCACAGTATAAAATTATAGATCCAATGCTTTTTTTTTTCCTCAAGCAGGAAGTTCAAGAAATGGCATGCATGGATTTTTTTTAGTGCTTTGGTTAATTACAGTACAAGCTTACAGCAGAAAGGAAAGGACAGGATCTCAAAGTTGTTACTTTTTCTTGAAGAATAGGCTTGAATGAAGCTACTGTTGCACAGTCTTACCTCTGCATCTTCCAACTCAACATCTAAAAAGTCAAAATCCTTAAAAACTCCAAACTGTTGTTCACTCGTGTTATCTTCTACAACCACTTCTTCTTCTTGAATTACTTCCTCTGTTGCTGAAATAAGACTCGTTTGCTGGTCCCCAACTTCTAAGTCTTCATTAGAAGAAAAGATAACCTACAGTGTCATCAGTAACAGAGGTAATAAGCATAAGTAAAATTGGAGTACCAATATGGATGTTTACAGATGTTGAATCTTAGAGGTCAGGAGCTGATGGAATTATATTTAAATGCCATTAATCACTAACAAGACATGCTGTTATGATGTAAAAGCTTTCTAGTTCTTAAACTATGGCAGCGATAAAATAATTCAACGTTAGTATAAAATTTTCTTTAATTGATGGACACGTGCTTCTTTCAGGAATTTAGAATTACTCACAGAAGGGTTCTTGGGAATTCCCAATTCTGGACCACAAAGAGATAATACATTCATTAATTTCTCCCTTGTTCGTCGCTGGAAAAGAAATCAAAGTACTTATAAATATTTTAAATGATGCTTGCTTTCTTTTGCTACGTACAAAGAGATGCTTTCTGCATTTTAAGATTTATGCAATGGATCACCTGAGATAACTGTGGCCTCTTCCAGCTCACAGGAACCAAAGCATTAGAATTTGATCCGGAGGAAGTGGAAGATGTACTTCTTGTAACAGCAATGACTTTAGCTTTGCCATTCCTACCCGTTGCACTGTGCTGATCACCGTATTTGTTCCCAATAATTGGGGTCTATAAAATGAAGACAAAATAGATTTTCAGGTCAACATATTGTCCTATTGCACAAAGGTCTGTAAGTCAGAGTTTGTTTACCATGCTGTGTGTACGGTGTGCAACAAACAGCAAGACCCATATAACATGCAAAGCCACAAACTATGATCTATAAATCATCATATCCAGGCTTGTATTATTAATGTTAATGTGGTAACTGTTTGCAGTTGTGGAGGAAGATTTTTGTTGTTGTTGTTTTTGGTCTTTTCCGGGGTGAGAACATTCTCCTTGCCAGGAGCTTTTCATTCCTTTCACCAATCTTCTCATTTTATCGGACAGAAATCGCTGCTTTTTTTTCTTTTTCTTTTTGACAGCTAACTAATGGCAAACTGCATAAAGGGATGTTGGGGTCAGCTGCTGTCAGTCCTTCATGACTGGTTAGAAACAGACACTAGAAATACTAGAATTTCTCTTATATCGATAAAGGCGATGATAACAGAATTTTGAAAACCTGAGAACATTTGTTCTTCTCTCCCTTTTATATCTAATTTTATTCTTGGGATCCTGGAATGAAATGAAGGGAACAAGAAGCTTTTCCTCTGTTCCCACTCTTCCTTTGGCTGAAACCATCATTCAAGCAGTGTTTTGAACTACTGAATAATTATATTGTTGTACTTTCTTTCATCAAAATGCAGGCAATTTGAAAGCCTTCTGGATGGGATGTTTTATTTTGGGCTCAAAACAACTCATTTTTCCTCATATCTGCATATTTCTAATCTCAAGTTAAAAACTTACGATCTTGTGGGGCTGTACTACTAGCTGTCCGGGGTCACATGTTAGCCACATGTGAGCCACAGGTTAGACATGCCTGACTTAGAAGAGAATTAAGCACGCAAAATCTTAAAATCTTTACCTCTGATATGTCAAAATGGAAATCTAAGGTCTTCCCAGGCAGTTCTTTGGAAACATTGTTAAAAATTTTTGTAAATGAAATTTCAGGCGAGCTTATGTCACCACCATAAGATTTTGGAATATCATTTGGTACAACAAGACTGGCTGAACGCGATACCACCAATTTTAAAATATTAAGCGCTTCCTTCCAGTAGGGACTCTGTTAATAAAGACAGGAAAAAAAGACATGTATCAGAATGATAACTTAAAAATACAAAAACCTACGATATCTGAAGTATTAATATAAAGCCCTTACATTTCTATCAACAGGTCAACAAATTTGATTTTTTTTAACATAAATACAGGTTAAATCCTTGAAGAAAAACCTGCTTCACAGAATAAAAGAAGATGCATGAAGCTTCTCTCTTGTTGTTAAATAGTTGCATCTCTTTTCAGCTCCACACAGTTGCTTAAGGTACTCCTGGGTTTTTCTGCATATGTGTGCATGCACAGCTGCACCACTTTCTTAAAGAGGTGCTTTGTATATACCTCTGCACATTCCAAAGTATGTTTTTAAAGAATTTCTACAGGCCTAACGTTTACCGCTTACAAGTATAGGAATGTTAATTATGCATGCTAAAGTGTTTAGCAGTCTAGCTGGTATTCAGAACTTAATTACTTTTCTCATAGTTATTTTACAGTCACTTGGTTTAAATTAACAGCAATTCCACAACAGGCATTTGGAGTAAATTAATCTTAGGTAGAAAGGCTGCTTCAGTTGCTTAATTTCAGAGTATGGAGGGGGTGTAAGTCAAACTTCCACGTTCTCTATTACTAATCAGAGGAAGAGGGCCACACCACAGGAAGAGAGCTAAGTGCATTTGCTTTATTTTATGATGAAATTCAGAACAATATATCCAATTGAAAGGTCAGAAAATGGGATGAGAAGGAAAATTTACAAAAAAGCATTAGCACAGCAGGTCTTGCTTTTAAGTTGCTGTGAGATTGGTTCCACTTGATAAAATTTGAAAAAATAGTTATCGTTAACTGCTCCCTTTTATCACCACATGATTTTTCATAACAACAAAAATATTCCCTATCATAACACTATATCCAGATTAAAGTTCAATAATGAGCATTTTGCCCACAAAGAGCTCCTTCATGCGAACCTTACTCAACCAAGAAGTCTCTTAACGGTTTATCAAAATGGAAAGTTACGGTTACAGTTTTTAATAAAGTCTTAAACTATGAATTTATAATCCTCTGCTTTTTCTTAAAAAGTAAATCCAGATGTGGATACTTTAAAAATCCTTATTTCTCTTCTCACTAAAACCTGATGGCATCTGGTATTTTTGCTTATTTAGATTTCATTTTTACATCATGACTATGCAGACTGGCAACAAGTTCTGTAGCTAAAGTACTGATTAAGAAGCAAAAGTCCCAATAGGAAAGCTTAGAAGAGAACAAAACAAATGATAAGGCAATGCAAACTTGAATCGGCTTTGCTGAGTTTTGTAGTGGCCCAGGATTCTACACAATCATGTGTACAAATTTATCAACTGTAGTAACATATAAAGATGGGACATTACAATTTTTCTAGTTAATTAAACTTCAGCCATATTTTTGTACTATTGTTCAACGAATAGTACCAGTAAAGGAGAATATTTGTAGCTCAGAGTTGAAATGAGGAGTCCTTGGTGCTCTCTGAGCCTTTGGCAATGGTTTGCTCTCCGGGTTTGTCATTTAGCTCTCGAGTGTTTCATTACCATTATCATCAGTGGGACTTCAGTAGAAGCATCTTGTTACGTTCCTCTTGAACTTATATAGGTCTTGTGTGCCGGTGTGATCGGTTGCGTGATTGGCCGTTTGTTTGCTGCTGATTGGTTCCGTTGTTGATTGGTCCTTCGATTTGTCTGGTTTCTTAAGTGTTCATAGGCTGTGAATTTATTGAAGCTGGTATTCTACAAAAGGGGGAATTAACAAGCATGTTGATTTAGATCCAGCATATGAGCACTTGAGAAACTGGACCATTTGAATGACCAATCAACCAATCAGCTCCTCAGAATTCAAGTATAGCACCAAATGAACGGCCAATCACGTGACCAACTGAACACACCGGCACATATATAAGCTTAAGACATATATAAGCTTAAGAAGAACAGGACAAGTTTCTTCAACCGAAATCCTGCTGCTGATGTTACGTAGCCTGGTAACGAAATGTTTGGGAGCTAAATGGCAAGCTCGGAGAGGAAACCACTGCCAAAAACTCAGAGAGCACCGAGGACCTCTCAATGAACAGTACTACAAATGGTAATAAAATCATCTACCTATGTTCCTGATCTTCTGAAAAGGCATCAGTTAACAAGCGTAAATATCTGCCAGGGATTAAATTAAATGAACTACTTAGAAGCCTTATTTCTAATTGCCACAGGATAAACCGATTACTGGGCTGCTATCTATGTCCACATTTTGGTGCTAAAGAATTCCAGTAACTATAGCTATTTGGGAGAGAAATAATTCAAACACCCTATTTGGTGCAAGATTCATTTGGGAAAAAAAATACACCATGCAGAATTTTGATTTAGGAGTCATTTTCTTTTGAAAAGTCGTATAAATTTCAGCTGATTACAACTAAAATATTCCATCCAGGAACCTTTAATACTATTTGGACAGCAACATCTAAGAATACTTTGGTGTAAAATAAATCTTTTGTAGCCATATGTGGAATTTAATATAGACTGGATAAAATATATCCAATAATTAAATTAAACTGAAGTTTAGACTATAAAAATATTACAAAAAGCTTCTCTCACCATTTGCTCAGGGATAATAAAAAAAAAAGGGAGGAGCCTTTGAACTACATGCATTTTTCCAACATCTCTCTTTGATGTTCCTAAGATTGTAAAGATAAAAATGTGGCCCTCGTTGGTATTTGGCGGGGCATTTTCAAGGACCCAAATGTGCCTCCTGCCTTAAGGTGTCCATTTCAGCTCTTAGAATTTCCATCCTGACCCAAAACAAGCTTGCTTTGACTCTTTGCATTGGGCGTACATGGCTGAGGAATTCTAGGAGTTGAAGGGCACAGATCTTAAAGTTGCCAAGTTTGAAAAGATTAACGTATGCTGGACAAAATGTGGCAGCTGTACACATCCAGAAGAACACAAAACCCATTTCCCTAAATGGAAAGATATGACATTTTCAAAGATGTCCCTTTAAACTACTCACCTGCACGTATTTGCCAATGATCTTGATGATCTCCAAATTGAACTGCTTCACTGGTGCTGTGGACAGGTCAACGTGGCTCAAAAGGCTATAAATGATTTGCAGCAAAGACTGCTGCATGCTGGAGATCCCTTTTTCTAAGAGCTAAAAACAGATGTGTAAAAGGGATTATCCAAAATATCAAATGACATTAAATGCAAAGTAGTAAGCTATTAGATAACCTATGCCTTTAATGGACCTGCCCTCACATTCAATAAATGTGCATCTTCAAACAGAAAATAGTATCCAATACCTGAAAGAGATACCCAAATGTACAAAGAATTATTACCTCTGCAAGGTATGTTATCAGATTAAAAGTTGTTTCTGGGAATGAGTCATGCAAATATCTGCACACTACGTTAATCCAATTGGAGCAGTCTCTGGAGTAACTGTGTGTACTGTATAAACACATCATATGAGCCAAATTAGCAAGAGTTGGGGATTTCTCTTCTGTACAAACCTAAAAACAGAAAGTCAAGATATTAGTTACTAGGATATCTATCTAAACGTTTAATTTTAAAAGAGCCCTGACTTTATTACAACTTGTAACAGTCATTATGACAATAGGCTTTGTCTGAGTTCAAAATCCCATTATGCAATAATGTGCTTTGCTTGGTTCTGGTTTAAGGTTATCTATGAACCCAGCTAATCGGTTAGTTAAATTGACTGGGTAAGCAAACAATGTGTGAATCCAGTGTTAGATAGAGCAGATTGACCGAAAAGAGTTGTTCCTCTGTTAGTTATGATTGTCTTAAATCCTAGTGACTGCAATACGTTTACTCTAAATAGATAAATCTATTCACTTCAGTGCCCAGTTTGTGTGGCATTGCAGCGTTTAGAAATTTGGGTTGAAAGCTGGTGTCTGGGATAAAAGCATCAAGAAACCAGCAATACTGTTTTTCTTAGCTGTTGCTTAGGGAATCAGTCTGGCTGTCCCATCGCTCCTACTGGAGCTCTGGGCCTACTCAAAGCATCATACATGCAACTCACTTAGATGCCAGTGTTTGGGATGTTCTCTATGCGATACAGAATAGCCAGGTTTCTGCTTTGGTGAGGACCTCCTGGATGCCAGCACTTTGGACTTTTTTAGGGGGTTTGGGCAACATGTCTTATCATCCTCAATTGATTGTCCACTGTCCAACCTTAAACTGTTGCTATCACTGTCCTTTGTTCTTCTAGCTACCACATTCTTATCACTGTTGTTTCTATGGCTCTATCCAACCTCAGATGCCACATTTTTTTCCTTTGCCACTCTATATGACCTCCCTTCTGATCTTCCCAGTATCCTCAGAACTTCACAATTTGGGTTCCTTTCCCTCCTTTTCCTTTTCCCACTCTACTACAGCTGAGCCCCTTCTTAAAGGGCAGAGTGGATGGAGGTGTCAGTTCAGGCATTTTGCTACTGCATATCCATCCTTCCACACATGGATCTGAATCTCCTCTTTCTCTTGCTGGCTAGAACACTCAGATGTAATCTGTTGAATATAAGTACCGATATTTTCCAGCAATGTAGTTTGTAGTACCACAATTAAGCTGGGATGAATAGTTTTGACCCTAAATATAAAAACTGAAATGAGCCCAAGATTGGACCACTGCCTGAACCTGGATTTCTGATTGACTGAAGGAGCCTTTGCATTATGATCTGATCTACTTATTGTAGTGGTAATAGATTTAAAGTGGACACTGCAAGTGAAACAACCCATTTTGCTGTGTCTTTGGTGTAAAGTATGAAAGTGGGGATATTATGAACTCAGAGCCTCTTATAAAGGTAGAAGAGGCTTTTTGAGTTGCTTTATTTTTTATGAAAGTTGACTTCCTCAATTACAACATCCACAAAAGAACAGGTACGAGAGATAAGGCTCTATTGAAATACTGAGGAACTTTAAAACACAAAGGAGAAGAATGATAGATGAAGAAAAATAGGAGTAAAAAAGGAAGAATTCTTATACCAAAGGTAAACTGGCTATTGTAATTCTAAGGCAGCCAGACAAGAGAGATTTGAGGGAAGAAGAATGAGGGAAAGATATTCAGGGATAGGGTTCTGGGAAAAATATTAGTGGCAGAACTCTTTCAAAGTCTATACAGGTCCAAACCCATCTGTGTGAATGTACAGACAGCACATTTGATCAAATTGCCTTCCCCATGAAAACTAAAATACGTTGAATTATTTCTGCTTATTACCTACCTTCGCTATTCTGTCAGCTGTTTCTTTGCAGAACTGACTTGGATTATCAAAATGTTGAATTAAATGAGGCAATAAACATAATATGTTAAGAGGAAATCCTGCACAGAAAAAGATGAAGTTGAATTTATCTGCAGAATTTAGAAATCTAATTTCTATCCTTTCTAGGCAACTATTTCAAGGTGCACTACCTACAAATACTCCTAATATCAGCAAAAATAAAAATGCCTAAGAAACCTGTCGTACTGAGGGTAAACAATCTGGCTGCCCCAGTTGCACAAGTTCTAAACAACGTGGCCAAGAGTACAAATTATCAGGATACCAGGTTATTTACTTTGCCATATGCTATCAGTTTTACCATGTCTGGTCTTTATTCTGTGCCTCTGCCAAAATCACTCTTCTTTTTCCATCCAGATAAAACTGCTCCAATTGATTGTTTTGACAGATGCTTATACCCAATGTTTATCATCTCTTAAAACTTGCCATGGTGTCCCGCCTGTTGATAAGCTCCCAGAAAGTGGATTTGGAGGGCTACTGTTCTGATACCTGGGATATTTAATGAGCCGTGGTGGCGCAGTGGTTAGAATGCGGTATTGAAGGCTACCTCTGCTGACTGCGGGCAGTTCGAGTCTCACTGGCTGAAGGTTGATTCAGCCTTCCATCTTTCCAAGTTGGGTAAAATGAGGACCCAGATTGTTGAGGGCAATATGCTGACTCTGTCAACCGCTTAGAAAGGGTTGTAAAGCACTATGAAGCGGGATATAAGTAAGTAATAGCTATTGCTATTAAAAAAGGGAGCAGAAAGGACCGTGCAAGAAAACCTAAATTGGAACTGCACACCGGATATACCACTTGACTTCCCTGCCAAGTGCTATTTACCTATAGTGTCTCATATCTGGTCTTCACATTTGTTTAATGTGAAACTGCTGAGCCAGAACATGGAATGTTGGTAATACGAATTCTATTGCCTCTTAACACCTAATTCTAAGGAAGCAATCATTGCCTGTGAATGTTTCCTAAGCTTAATAATGGATGAGGGAAAAAGCAACCCAGAAATGAAATCCAAACAAGACCAAGGTGCTATTGGTATGGAGAAAGTTGCATGCAGGGATTGAGGCAAAGTCCATTTTGAATAAGGATGCATATCCCGAGAAAAAACAGGATGCCAATTTGGGAGTGGTTTTTTGGCCCCCAGTTATTGTGAGGTTTCCAAATAACAACTAGGCAAGGAGACTCCGAACAGAATTACGATTATACAAACTGTAACTCTTCATGAGCTGGACGGTCTTAGCAATACAGCCCATCCACATCCTTTTTAAATTACTGCTTGGTGCATTTCAGGCTGCTCCTGAAGTGCCCAGAAAATGCAGCTGGCACAAAATGCAACAGCAAGATTGTAGGTCAGAAGCTGGTGAAATCCTAGGATGCCTATTCTGAAAGTTTTGCCCTGACACTGCTAGATACAGTTTTAATATGCTGACATTGGCCTTAAAATAAGAGCCTTGGTAGTACAGTGGTCTAAAGCACCCTGTTATTAACACCAGCTGCCTGCAATTATTGCAGGTTCGAATCTCACCAGGCTCAAGGTTGACTCAGCCTTCCATCCTTTCTAAGGTAGGTAAATTGAGGACCCAGTTTGTGGGGGCAATAAGCTGACTTTGTATAAATATACAAAAGTATGAAGGCTATTGCTTAGCGCATTGTAAGCCGCCCTGAGTCTCCGGAGAAGGGCGGCATATAAATCAAATTTTAAAAAAAAGAAGCCCTAAATAGCTTAAGCACTATCTGAAGGATAGGCCATTTTTAGGGTCCCCTTCAGAACTCATCTATATAATAACATTCCTGTTAGGCCCCCGGGGAAACAAAATGCATTTTAATTTTATCTTCATTTAAATGGTAGCAATTTTATGCTTTATAATTTCTAATTTTGGAAGCAGCCTTGAACAGGAAGGATTCACTAGAAATCTAACAACAAATCTAATAACAAAACACATAAAAGAACCCCTACATTGACTCACAATTCTGGACAGTATAATTCCAAAAAACATCTGAAAAATACCTGCTACTTGGGATGGATCCACCAACATATGCTTGGAAACTGTAATGAGTTTGCTAAGCAAGTGAACGGTCATTTCTTGGGTTGACACAGAGGTGAACCCCTTCAGGAATAACTGCTGAAGGCCTGGAAAGTTATTCCATTTTAATTTACTCTGCATCTGTTCAATCTTCTCCCTGCTCTCAGGTTTATCCAGAGGCAAATGAACAAGAAGTTTATTGAGGAGTCTGAGAGCCAAGAGGTATTCATATTCATAATCTGATTCCAGCAAAGAGGCTGCAATCCAGAATATGGTGGCCATCAGATTGACAGGATCAGTAGTAGGCTGCACATCCTGCATTCCTCCCTCTTTCAGGGAGGATAGGCTTCTAGTCCTTGCTAAGCTGTTGGAGTGATTTATCCTTCCATCCATTATATCCAGCGTGTTGCTCCTCCGTCGGTCATTTTTCCTGTCACCTATCAAACTCAGCCGCAAAGAATTGCTTTTCACGTGACTGTAATAGCCTACGAAGTTGCCCGAGTTCACACGACTTGTGCTTAGGTTTATCTGACCGGTGCTTTTTCTGTTTGCTGCATATTTGTTCCCCAGTAATGGGTCATAATAGGAAGCGCTAAAACAAAACAAAAAAAAGAGAACACGGCAGGTAAATGTCACATTCCTCACCCCAAGACCACTAAGATGATTAATTAAGAAAAAAGTTGATAACATCCCTCAGTTTCAAATACAGAGAAGTAATATTACTTCTCTTTTAATCAAGAATGCTATACATTAATAATAATAAAAAAGACATATTGTATTTTTCCGACTATAAGATGCTCCGGACTATAAGACGCACCTACCTTTTTTGGAGAGGAAAACAAGAAAAAAAAATCTGCCTCTGCCTCCCAGCAATTTGCCTTCTTGCAGGAAGCAGCAAACAGCCTGTTTCATTTTCATCACAGCCTGATAAGCACAAGAAAAAAAAATCTGCCTCTGTCTCCCAGCAATTTGCCTCCTTGCAGAAAACAACCCGTTTCAGGTTCAGCTGATTAGCACAAGCAGCAGATTGTCGTTGGATCGGTCTCCCTATGATCAGCTGTTTCAGGCTGCAGGGATTGCCATAGCTTATTACCGCCTCTGCGCACCCCATTTTCCGCCCGTTCTGGATGGCGGGGATCGGAATGGGCAATAGGAAAACAGCTGATCGTAGGGTGGCCGATCCAACCGACAATCAGCTGCTTTTGCTAATCAGCCTGTGCTGAAACTGAATTGGGTTGTTTTCTGCAAGGAGGCAAATTGCTGGGAGGCAGAGGCCAAAGGGTGGGGGCACGACGGGTGGGCTACATTCGGTGTATAAGATGCACCAAAATTTTCACCCTTTTTTAGGGGGGGGAACTGTGTCTTATACTCTGAAAATACGGTACCTTTTTTCAGGAGTTTCAAGGAAGGCGAGGGAATTATCATTATTTTTTACTTTAGACATCATGGTATTATATCACATTAGGATGCATCATGCTCACTGGCCTTCTGGGAGTGTTTTTCAGGGCTTATGAAAGGATGTATTTTCAATATTTATATCCTCCATTCTATTACTATGACCATCTAGGGCCGCTTACAAATAGACTAGAAAATTGATAAAGCAGCATGGGTTAAAACAGAGTGAGCGGGCTGCCACTCTCAAGGACAGGAGTTCCATTAACAAACAAGAGATAAAAATAGTATCCTTGTTGGGACATCATTTACCTCAATATATTCAACCAGCAGTACTTTTTTTTTTAATGCACACTCAAGCCCATATAAGATATTACTTCTCAAAATATTGGTAAGCAGTTATTTTAGCTTTACTCGGTACCTGTCAGTGTTCTGGCCATAGGTTGTTGTACTACTGTCAAATTGCTCTTGCTATTTTTCGGCAAGTATTTAAGAATAACCCCATCTTGAATAAAAGTGATTGTGAAATATTGTATAAATGTATGCTTCTCTTTCCCTATTCCCACAGAACAATGAATAAAAAATTAAGTGACTACCATGGAAAAAAAAGAAAGAATTCTGAACAACTTAACAGGACTAAAACTCCACAGTTTCTCCAGATATCCTTTTACTGACCAGTAGAACATTTCTTCTATCTGTTGTACAAATGAGCTTCAAGGTTTTCTTAAACATGCTTTCTCCTCATCTTGAAAAAGAGCCTCCCTCGAAATGTACCATGGTAGGAGAGCTATGTTAACCCATGGTAGTCTAAAATCCGAAGAGTTTGGTAACATTTTTTTAAGACTTACTAAAACACATTTATTCGAAAGCATTTCTGAATTTTAGTATTCAGAAATCACTAGTATTATTAAGTGGGTCTGAATAGATTTTGTTTACTTCAGAATATATTGGTCAGAAAGAGGAAGAAAGAATACTAGGATAGCGGTCCCAGGGGTGAAATGCTCCCGGTTCGGACCGGATCGCCTGATCCGGTAGCGATGGCGGCGGGTGGTTCGAGAACTGGTAGCAAAAATCCCTGTGCGCCCCCCAATGCCCAGCTGAGCTGCATGATCATCAGAGGCTTTTTTTTTTTTACTTTTAAAAGCATTTTTTCTACAACTTCTTTCCACCGAAAAAATGCTTTTAAAAGAAAAAAAAAGCCTCTGATGATCGCGCGGCTCAGCTGGGATCCTCAGAGGCTTTTCAAAGCATTTTTTTCTGCAACTTCTTCCCGGGAAGAGGTGGTAAAAAAAATGCTTTGCAAAGCCTCTGACGATCAGGAACACAGCTGGGATCGTCAAAGCCTTTTCAAAGCATTTTTTAAACCACTTCTTCCACTGAAGAGTTTGCAGAAAAAAATGCTTTAAAAGCCTCTCTGACGATCCCAGCTGAGTTGCCTGATCGTCAGAGAGACTTTTCAAAGCATTTTTTGAAAGGATCAGGCAACTCAGCTGGGATCACCAGAGAGATTGTTAAAGCATTTTTTTCTGCAACCTCTTCAGCGGAAGAGGTGGTTAAAAAAATGCTTTGAAAAAGCTCTGATGATCCCAACGGTGTTCCTGATCGGCAGAGGCTTTTCAAAGCCTTTTTTTCGCATTTGCAGAAAAAATGCTTTGAAAAGTTAAAATAAAAAAAAAAAGTTGGCCACGCCCACCCAGTCACATTACCCCCACCACCACCACCAAGCCACGCCCACAGAACCGGTAGTAACAAATTTTACATTTCACCCCTGAGCGGTCCCCAATCTTTCTGGCACAAGGGATCAGTTTTGCGGAAGATAATTTTTCCATGGACTGGCTGGTGGTGGTTTCACATGCAATCTAGATCCCGTTCATCTGCAGATGAAGCTTTGCTTGTTCACCAACTATTTCCATGGACCGGTTCCTAACGCGCCACAGACTGGTACCAGTCCCTGGTCTAATTGGGGATATTAGGACAATGTACAAAGCAGATAAATTTGCTTCCTAAAATTCATTAACTGCTTAGGTCAATTTTTTTTTTCAGTTTTGAACTTTCAAGAATAGCACATTGCAAAAAAGAAAATGGAAAAAAAATTAAAAATGGAACGTTCATGATTAACAAATAAACTATTGAAATTATGTACTGCATATTTATTTAAATCACAGAAGTCTTATTTTCAGCAATGACCTTGGCTGCTTTCATTGTTAACAAAAGCAGCATGTCAAAACAAGTTCCATTCCAGCATGTACAAAAGGAACATGACTTAAAAGTTATTGTGCCACCGCTGTTGTCATCTTGCCACTCCTTGAACCTTACCGCAGACGCTGCCATTTAAACATCCCACTTTAAACAGAGGCGTATTTTTAAACTTCTGTCTGAACCAATGAGTGAAAGGCCCATGTATTCCCTGTGATTTGAAAGAAAGTCTAGCCCAAATATTGTAAAAAGAATTTCAGATGCATACTACAGCAAGCTATCATAAAAAAAATCTTACTGGGAAAGTGCAGTGAGAAGATCATAGTGCTTCATGGTGTCTGCCAATGTATCCACAGCTGACTCCAATGTAAGAAGCAGTTCTATGACAAAACCCTATAAACAGCAAATCAGGACACAGGCAATTTATAAACCAGATACACTGAAAAGCATTAAAACTCAAGTAACCATATTAACGTTTCATTGATAAAATGAATGTTCATTGATACAACATGCAATATACATAGTTCAACAGAACAGGTTGGTAAAGACCCCTGGCCCTCGTGGCAATTCTGCCTAGCACCCACTTGTTTACCGTATTTTTCTACAACTGTACGCACTTACAAAAGCATTCTTACAGAACTTATTCTATCCATCTAATAAGGTAGACACAGTCCACAAATGTTTATATGAAAATAGATTGATCATTTCCAGGTTGTTCTAGAGCAAGAGTGTCAAACTCAAGGCCTGGGAGCCAGATCTGGCCCGTGGGGTGTTTAGATCTGGCCCTTGCGACCGGCTTTGAAATAGCAAAGAACTGGCCCGCAGTGCCTCTGCTAGTGAAAACAGGTCATGAGAGGCCATGCCTGGCCGGGGGAAGAGATGGGACGGCCCCTCCTGCAGTACCCTGGACAAAACGGTGTGTGTGTGTGTGTGTGTGTGCAAATGCCCCATTTTGTACGGCAGGATGCTGCAGGAGGAGTCCGTCCCATCCCCCCCCCGGCCGGCCCGCAGAGGACAACTACAATGCTGATCCGATCCTTGAAGAAATCCACTTTGACACCCCTGATCTAGAGCTTCTTTTAACATTTGAATGGAGAAATTGCAGCCTGAGAGTGGATGCAGTAACATGGACATCTAGGTGGGCCACCGAGAACTTGCTTTTTATAATATGCATAAAGTTACACTACAATTTTCATCCATTCTTGTCTCAAAAATGGAGGAAAATCGTGCTATTGATTTTTACCAGTCATAGTTATAAGAGGCTCTAAGAAGCAGAAAGTAAGAGTTTGTGCCTGTAAATCATTCTAGAATCTCACATTATCTGACACTAGTGCAAAAATGTTTTTTTATTGCAAAAAACTAGCAATCTATAACTTTTAAACGTTCAAAATGATTTGTTATGACACCATGCTCAATAACTGTTATAAATACGTAATATTCCCCAGGCATAAATCTTCATTTAACGTTCAACTCAAGATAGAAATTAAATGATCGGTTTGTAATTTTTTTTGAAAAGCGAAATACCTGAGCTTCTTCTCCTGCATCTCCAACAGTTTCTACAAGCCTGGAGAGAATATCAGAAAGTGTATTTGCTGAAAGAGGCTGTTTCAGTGCTCTGAAAATCTGAAAAGACCTTCCAGCATAGTGTCGAGAAGAGCAAGAAAGTGCAGTCTGCAGAGCAACTTCACTAAGATGCTGCTCCAGCTGAAATCCAACTGCAAGAAACAGTGAACATTAATAGTGCCTAAAATTAATTATCAATCAGTCACAATAAGAGCTGGAAGGGACCTTGGAGGTCTTCTAAGTCTAACCCCCTTGCTCATGCAGGAGACCCTATGCCATTTCAGACAAGTGGCTGTCCAGTCTCTTCTTCAAAGCCTCCAGTGTGGAGCACCCATAACTTCTGAAGGCAAGCTGTTCCACTGGTTAATTGTTACAACTGGCATTTAAGGAAATTTCTCCTTAATTCCAAGTGGTTTCTCTCCTTGATCAGTTTCCATCCATTGTTTCTCGTGCTGCCTAGAGGTGCTTTAGTAAATAAATTGGCCTCCTCTTCTTTGTGGTAACCTCTCAAATACTGGAATACTGCTATCATGTCCCCCATAGTCCTTCTTTTCTCTAGACTAGCCAAACCCAAATCCTGCATTATGTGTATATTAGTGTATTATGATACTACACACATTTATTTTAGCAAAATGTACGAAAACATACTGAACATTTATTTTTATTTTGGAAGAGAAAATCCAAATGAAACATGTTCCTTCATTAAACTGCTAAATTTACAACATGTACTGATCATAGCAAATTGAAAGTTTTCAAAACATACCTGAACTTGACTGTTTGAATACAGAAACAACATGCTTTAGAAATATAGTTAACAGCTCAGCACTCTTTATGCTTGGATTCTTTGCTGAAACATCTTCGTGATTCCAAAGTGGTCCACGTTTTCTACAGATAGAAAAAAAAATTCAAACCAGAAACTCATACAATAATCATAGATATTCTTTGGTAAAAGTTAAATTGCTACATTATTTTCTAAAACGAACTCTGCCATTAAATTTAAGCACAGGATTCAAGAATCCCTAACCATAATTTCATCCTACATGGAAGATAAATTTTTTACTCCTAATTTACCTAGTGGGGCAATCCATTCTTAACAAAACTCTAAAAGTATCTCATGAGATATTGTAGGGCTTACCCTAACTTAACTCTGATTCCAGCAGAAATGTTTATCCTTAAAATTTGCTAACTCAGGTACCATTTCCATGGAACCAAAAGCTCAGTAATGCTGAACATTTCACAATATTACGAAATTATGAAATCTTGAGCAAGAGCTTAGCACATTTTTGAAAATATACGCGTTGCTATGCAGTTGAGCAAATGCCATCATTTAAATGTTACCTTGAAGTAATAAACTCCATAAGTGACTTCATTTTTTCATCTTGTTCTCCTGAAAGATCAACTTCATTGAGAATGGTGCTTTGCATCTGAGAAATGGCAGTGCTTGTATTTCCTAAACTGATGCTAGAAGAGGTAGAACTTGAACTGAGTCCTGAGTCTGTCATTGGAGAGGGCTGGTGATCTGGTATAAAATCATTAACACCTAATTACAGAAAGACATAATTACCATTCTTAAAATCTTCACACTGACTTTCCAAAAGTTCCAGAACATATTCTGATTTCTTTATACTTCATTATTTTAGCCCAATATTAGCCCATCTTAGCCCAGCGACGGGGCGCTTCCATGTAACGCCTCTCCTGCGCGAGCTGCATTGGCTCCCGTTGGTCTTCCGGGTGCGCTTTAAGGTATTGGTTCTCACCTTTAAAGCGCTCCATGGCTTAGGGCCAGGGTACTTACGAGACCGCCTGCTGCTACCGATAACCTCCCACTGGCCAATACGCTCTCACAGAGAGGGCCTCCTCAGGGTGCCGTCAGTCAAGCAATGTCGGCTGGCGGCCCCCAGGGGGAGAGCCTTCTCTGTGGGGGCACCCGCCCTATGGAATGAGCTACCTCCTGGAATAAGACTGATCCCGGACCTTCGTACCTTCCGCAAAGCCTTGAAGACTTACTTATTCCAGCAAGCCGGCCTAGCTTAAATGGTTTTAAATTGGGATTTTGAATTTTATAGATTTGGGGTTTTAAATTGGGAGGCCGATCGATTTAATATCTTTTAATTTATCTTAATTTTTGTATTGTATGTATTTTAATTCTGGCTGTCCACCGCCCTGAGTCCCTTCTGGGAGAAGGGCGGGATACAAATTAAATTATTATTATTATTATTATTATTATTATTATTATTATTATTATTAT
>WNWU01000068.1:3863479-3876978 GCA_012654045.1 Ptyas mucosa
ATTATTATTATTATTATTATTATTATTATTATTATTATTATTATTATTATTATTATCATCTTAAGAAAACTGCTATTTCAAACTTGGAATATTTTAAATTCGGAGTGTTTCGTACATCCCTACAACATCCCATTCTAGGGAAGAAGCCCAATCTGGTTCTCTGTGTAAAGCTATCCCAAATAAGTTTTTTTGGAAAATAGAAAATTGTAAGATCAGTCTTATTTAATACATATGAATAACATAAAAAATGGACATACATGATTAATAATTCTACATGATTATATTTAATAGTGAGGTGCTGCCACCTGCTGAAAAATATTACTGTCATGTACCAAACAAGGATTGCAAAATGAAATAATCAAGAAAATTCTAGTCGAACAACGTATGAGCCCACTGCATCCCTTCCTATATTCACTATACTAGAACTGGGAATTAAGAATTCTTCAAACAATTCTATTAACAGACTGTGAAAAATTTTTGAAACAGAGAAGTCTGCTAAATAGCATTAGTCTGCTCTTCAAAAATAAAAGTTAAATAAACCATTAATTCATCTT
This sequence comes from Ptyas mucosa, assembly GCA_012654045.1. Taxonomy (NCBI): domain Eukaryota; kingdom Metazoa; phylum Chordata; class Lepidosauria; order Squamata; family Colubridae; genus Ptyas; species Ptyas mucosa. Next base: position 3,864,034 of record WNWU01000068.1, read on the forward strand.
TGTCTTTTCCTGATTTAAATAACAAATTAAATTAAACAATGTTTAGAAGATTTCTAGATAATCAACTTAATGATTCTTATATATTTTTATTACAGTAAATGTCTTAGGTTCTTAGAACTGTTGTTCTTAGGTTCTTAGATTTTAGTTTGTTCTAAAAAAATTAAAGAGGTATTGATTAATGTAGCTTTATCAATTACCTATTCAAGAGACAGAATTTCTACCATATTGCTGTGAAATAGCCTTTCCAGGTAGTCCTCGACTTACGATGGTAATTGGGACTGGAATTTCTGTTGTAAGTCATTGCAGCCATAATTTGAGTCATCATGTGACAGAATCTGATTTTATAGTGGTCTTAAATTGAGCCACGCAGTTGTAAGTTGAATCCAGATTAGCCAATGGCATCTTTTGCTGGAAACATCGCAAATTGTGTTCATTTGACCAGAGGATGCTAAAATTGGCTGTTGCCAGTTGCCAAGTAGCCAAATTGCAATCACTTGACTGCTGGGGTAGAGTAACAGTGGTAAATTTGAATTTCGGTTGCAACTGATTTTTTAAAAAGGTCGTTGTTAATCCAAACCGTTGTTAAGTGAACGGTGGTAAATTGAGGACTACCTGTAGTTTTATTTTCATTATTATGAATACAGGGCACTTTTAAGTTTCATTGAACTGCCCCCCCCCTCCCGATTACCATGTGCATTAATTAGAAGACTGGCGGTACCTGTGAAGATGCAATCCAAATGTGCTATTTGTTTGATGGTGAGCACCCGGGGTTCATTAAACTCCTTGTTCCTGAGAAGGATAGAAGCTACAGCCTGGACACTACTGTTAGAGCCCATCACTATCAATAAATGCAACAGGAGGCGTTTACAGTGTTCATATACTTCCGGATGGTGATGATCAAGGCCTACATCCAAGAAAAAAAATGCATATAATCAAATGATGTATCTGTATGTGACCGTTGCTAATGAATTAAATATTCATTTAAAAGTCCTATTCACTATTTATTGCTGTCATACACTCAAGAGATAAGAATTCTTACAAAATTGTTTTTCCTTACTTGCTATGGTATATTTATTTTTATTAAATATAAAAAAAATATAAAATTGCTCTTCCTGAGACTTCAGTCTTTTAGGCCATTGCTATGCTCAGTGAAAATTTCAGTGTCACTTGCTCTTCAAGTTGGGTTCATTTAAAATCAAATTATCCCTTTGGCATTAAACATTTTACGTGCAAGACCATAAAACGTGGTAATTAGCAATGCCTCCCAATTTTAATAAAAGCTTACTTACCTATAAAAATGGCATGAAGCAAGAGATGCAAGTAATTTCCCCAATCTACCTTTACACTATGGTCAATTATTAGGTCAGTCAACAGAATCACTGCTATGTTACACCTATAAACCAAAGAAGAGATAATTGGGGGGGGGGGTGTTGGTTGTTTCAGCGGAATTTATTGAAATTATAAAATACAATTTAAAAATCAGCATCATAGTTACATAATTATTTTATTTATTTATTTATTTTATTTATATTAAATTTATAGATTGCCCTTCTCCCTGAGGACTCAGGGCGGTGTACAGCCGGAATTAAAAAACACATAATATAAACAATAAGAACAATTAAAAATAGAATAATAAATTTCGGCTCAAATTAAAAAATACCAATCCCCATAGAATTTAAAATTTAAAATACTGCTTAAGCCAGCCCGGCTTGTTTGAAGAGGTAAGTTTTCAGGGCACGATGGAAGGCACTGAGGTCTGGGATTTTCCTTATCTCGGGGGGTAACTGATTCCAGAGGGTAGGTGCCCCCACAGAGAAGGCTCTCCCCCTGGGGGTCGCCAGCCTACATTGTTTGGCTGACGGCACCCCGAGGAGGCCCTCTCTGTGGGAGCACACGGGTCGATGGGAGGTCGTCTGTGGCAGTAGATGGTCCCGTAGATAACTAGGTCCTATGCCATGGAGCGCTTTAAAGGTGATAACCAACACCTTGAAACGCACCCGGAAGACCACTGGGAGCCAGTGCAGCTCGGGCAGGAGTGGTGTTACATGGGAGCGCCACGTTGCTCCCATCACTACCCGCGCGGCCGCATTCTGGACCAGTTGGAGCCTCCGGGTGCCCCTCAAGGGGAGCCCCATGTAGAGAGCATTACAGTAATCAAGGCGAGATTTACATTAGAATTGCTACTATTCAAAGCAAATTTGGTCCTCTCAGGACAGATTGACAATAATATTAAAAGATTTTAGGTGTTTTAAGATATTTATTACGGTAACTATGACAATGACTTATTAAATAAGGATAATAATAAAATAAAAATTAGTTGTCTCAATAAAGAAATATAGATGTCAGCGAGTTAAGTTGCATTTTTTCATCGCTGCCATAATCAAAGAGAAAAAGGAAAAAAAAACCGGAGCGAGCAGTACAGTTTGAAATTTAGTGCTTGGCATTTGAGATATTGTCCTTCTCCCCCTCCCTTAATAGATAGGGTTACCCAGGTGATGAAGGGAGGGGGACATTCCTGTGATCTGAAGTAGTAGGCAGAAGAGACTGACTTGGAAGATGGCCAATGGGCATTGAGATATTGTGAGGCAGAAGGGGAGGGGTTTGGTTTCGGAGAATCAGTTTTGGCTGCATATGAGTTTAAGTCGGATCGTAAATTCTTTAATAAAGGAGGGATTCATCAAAGACTTTGTGTTTGAGAATGAAATTTATTTGAGATTACGCCGAAACCTTAAGCGTTAGATGCTTAATGCCAGCACAGCTCAGAGCATAAAGAAATACAAAGCAAGGCTGCCCTGCACAGCATGGCTGAGATGAAGAGGCTACTGTACAAAGGCATTAAGCAGGGAAAATAAATGATTCATGTCTAAAGATACAGGAGGCACAACATTCAATGTTTATATAGCTTAGATCAGCTAATAAAAGGCCAGAGAAACAAATAAGACTCTTGTGGAAAGATTCCTTCTATACAAGTTACTAAAACAATTAAGTTTTTTTTTAAAAAAAAGCTTTTGTCTTGAAATATAAACTGTGAAGATTCCATTCTCAAAAAACAAAGGATAATCTGGAAGCAGGAGGAATCATTTCCCCACAAATCTTATACATTTCTTAGAAGGAAGACACAACCTCTTAATTTCTCCCTTCCTTTCTTTTCCTGAAAGGAAAGTACTGTGTTCAATCTCTTTTAGGTACTTCATATTCAGAGGGATTTGGGAGTGTCTTATTTATATTGCTTACCTATGAAGAGACATGCCTGGAGAGGACGTTTCGGGCAAATAATCCACCAACGGTGACCAACAACCCCCTGAAGGTGGAAAAGGTAATGGCTCTCCTTCGCTGTGTTCCATCACTTTAAGTCGCCAGCTCGAATACAATGGCATTGAATCACCTGTCAAAAATATTATTATTTTGAATTAGATATTTCAATTGTGTACAGTTATATTAATTGAAATATGTTATCTGTAAATACGCATGCTGTATTTTCTGTGTTTCCTATACATTGCCTTGTATTCCAAAATTTTGGATGTATTCAGGATTCGCTACATAAAAACATTATTTACACACGGTTAGTCCTCGACATATGACCACAATTGAGCCCAAAATTTCTGTTGCTAAGTGAGACATTTGTTAAGGGAATTCCGTCCCATTTTATAACCTTTCTTGCCACAGTTGCTCAGTGAATCACTGCAATTGTTAAGATAGTGACATGGTTGTTAAGTGAATCTGGCTTCCCCACTGACTTTGCTTGCCAGAAGGTCACATGATCCCGGGGTACTACAACTGTCATAAATGAGTCTGTTGCTAAGGATTTGAATTCTGATCACGTGACCATGGGAATGTTGTAATGGTTGTAAGTGTGAAAACGGTCGTAAGTCACTCTTTCAGTATCATCGTAACTTTGAGTGATCGCTAAACAAATTATTGTAAATCAAGGACTGCTTGTATTCCTGAAAGCAATAGGCATCAAAGTCCAGTGCAAGACTGAATTGGGGGGAAAAAAAGAATGATAACAATCAGTTCTGAAAATCAATGTGGATCTGATTGCTCCATGCCTTTCTTAAATTAAGGGTAGCTCAAATTGTCGAAGTGTCATAGAAGGAAGGTACTTTAAATACGTATTTATGGTATGTACATATGCCATGTAATATGGTATATAATTATACTACTCTTTGCCAAGTAACATAATAAGCGTCCCCCAATATACAGTTGGAAAAGAAAAGAAAAATTAAACAATTCAGCAGATGGGCTTCGGCTGAATGAACGTAACTTTTGTTGCCACAACAGATGAGGATAATAGATTTTTCTACAAAGTTTATCAGTTAACAAAATTCGTGCATGTAACTGACAGTTAAACCTTGCATTGTTTAAAGAAAATAAAACATTGAATTACTTTTTTCTTCTTCATATGACCCTCCTGAACTGCTGCTATATCGAGATTCTAGTCTGTGATGCTGACGGTTCAGATTACTGTTCAATCCACTATAGATATCCAGATGGATGTAGCTAAAGGAATAAACGTAGTAATAATGTTATCAAAGACCACATTTCTATGCTTCCATGTAGCTGTAATGTTTATCCAATCGATAAAGTCTTATTGAAAAATCATTCATGTGCCCTTTACTTCATAAAAACCATTCAGCCTAAACCACAGATAAATGTACAAGTACGGTATGAGAACCTAACCATGCTAGAAGTCATGGTTAGGACCCTGAGAAGTGCGCCTTCCGCGTCTTTCCTATTCACAGTCCTGAAAATAACAAGAACCCAGAGTCTAAAAGAGAGTGGAAAACTAGTACCGTATTTTCCCGCGTATAAGATGACTTTTGAAGACAGGAAAATCTTCTCAAAAGTCTGGGATCGTCTTATACGCCGGGTATAAGCCGTAGTCATTGCTAGAGATTCCTAACCCGAAGCTGAACTGCTGGCGCTGACCGATGACGCTATGGGAGCGCCGACAACATTGAGGGGAAGCTGTGCCGATCTCGTCAAGGCTGCATGCCGCTGAATGCTTGACCCAGCTGGTTGCTGCGTGGAGCTTCCCGGACCGTCCCAGGCATCCAGGTGGATATTACCGACGCTCTGACTTCCCCAGCTGACCCCCAGTGATGGCGAGCCCCAGCTGTCTGGGGAAGTCAGAGCGTTGGTAATATCCACCTGGATGCCTGGGACGGTCCGGGAAGCTCCACGCAGCAACCAGCTGGGTCAAGCATTCAGCGGCATGCAGCCTTGATGAGATCGGCACAGCTTCCCCTGAAAAGTAGGGGGTCGTCTTATATGCCCAGTCGCGTTATATGCAGGAAAATACGGTAATGTACTATCAAATCACAGATAAACCCCCGAGGTAGGAAACACAGAATCTCTAATTGCTGACTTGGTGGACAATTCAGCTTAAGTACATTTAATATTTATAAAACCAAGGAAAAAACACAAAAAATCATATGAGCAAGAAAATTCAGATACATAAATGCAGCCATTCTAGATTTATTGGTTTTATATAATGACTTGATTTCCATGAACAGTTAGTAGCAAAAATAGAAGGCACAGCCGAATAAGACTGCAGTGAGCCAACAAAAGAGAAGGCTGGACATCTCAGACCCAGAGGCTGCCTGGGTCTTTAAACGCTGGCCTTTTTTCCCACTCTGGGGTAGCAGCCTGACAATTCCTACTGCCATTAACTATCTTCCAGAAGGTTCCTCCACAGGTGGCACGCGGAGCCGTATCGGTGGGCACATGAGCTCAGCTCTGGCATGCATGCACATGCCGGCCAGCTTATTTCTGGGCCCACCAGAAGTAGGGAAATAGACTGTTTCCGGCCTTGGGGGGGGGGAGGGGGGAGCCCATTTTTACCCTCCTCAGGCTCCTAGAAAGGCTCTGGAGCCTGGGGAGGGTGAAAATCGGCCCTACCAGGCCATCACGTGCCAAAAGCAATCTGTTGTTGTGTAAGAGTTATAGGGTTCTCACATTTTGTGCTGCCTTTCTCATGATTACAAGGTAAAAATGGTGGAAAAAAGAAATAATTTATATAATACACCCTCTTGTGTGTAGAAAGCAGCATGTGCTTAGCCATGCCTTACCTTGGCGGGCAGACCAATTTCACATCAGATAAGCCAAATATTTTAAAAACGTAACGGCAAGAAAGTACTGTATTTTATATATTAAAAAGTAAATGTTCAAACTTGAAGGAGATAAGTACAAAGCTAATAGTTCACAGTGTTTACTATTAAAATAATACAAAAGGCAAATACTATACTGCTCTGCTAAAGTAAAGCTTGCTGTCAAGAGAACAGAATGTGCTTCAATTTTTTAGAGTGTGATAAAATTATAACTACGTTTTATAGGTTTGATTCAATGCATAAAACTCAACATTTCACGTTGTATGGAGAAACAAAAACATTAGATATGCACAGCACCATTAAGAGACATGCAGGTTCCCGGTGGATCTGTGAACCAGAATCCCTTTGAAAAAAAATGTTCACACTATCTCAGTTACCTGGATTCCGGGCAGACCCAAAAAATTATCAGAGGTAATATGGAAAAGTTTAGTTCCATGTTTTCCCCCACCTTGGTTCCCACTCCGTCAGGTGTCTTAAAACAGCCCCCCCCCCCCCCAATAACCTTTTGGGCACTAGGAACTGATTCTGTGGAGAGAGGTTTTTCCGTAGATGGGGAATGGGGCTTTGCTTGTTTGTGCGGCCCAGTTTTTGGCTTGCCATGGCCCGGTGCCGGTCCACAGCCTGGGGACCCCTGCCTTAAAAAGACAAGTCTCAAATTTTCTATTCCCACAATAGAGGGTAGGATCAGGTATCTCTTTTATCTACATGGCAAAAAACCAGTTTGATAGGCTGGCATTCACAATACAAATACATACAGAGTCATTATCAGCGGCTATAATATGCTCTCAACAACATCTAATGAAGTATCAGTTTAGGCTTTATTAGTTAGACCTATGAAGGTTTTATCTAAAAAAAACCCATCAGTATTTCAAATCTTATAAATCCTTCTTACCTTTCATCAATACTATCTTTTGTAAGCTTACTGTTGAGATTACCATCCGTGGGTGCCACCATCGTATTGCTACTGGAAGTAGTTCCTGGAAATTAAGAGTGGTATATTTGCAATGAATGCAGTAATAACTGCAAGACAGAATTCCTGAAAGCTATTTGAAACTCTGATAAATCATCATCATCACCACTACCACGACGCCGAATAGAACAATAATCCTCCCCAAATAATTTAGAGGCGTTTTAAATAAAAATACAATAAATAAAAAAGTTCCAAATTTATTTCACAAGAGCAGTGTAATGGCTGGAGAGAACAAGTGAGGCTCTACTTAGCAGGCTCCTGCAGTGATGTCTCCCCCACTTCCCCATGTTTTTAAAGACCAATCCACTGAGCAGTTAATGGTTCAGTGAAGGGTCATCTCAACTCTCCCAACTCTCCAGCTAAAAAGATTTCTGTGGAGTTGTGACCTGCTTTCTTTCATCTGTCTCCTGTTTATGATTTCCACATAAGCTCTGCTCAACCAGCTTCCTGACAAACACACAAGTTACAGGATGATTTTTTTTGTCACAGAGTGATGGGGTTCATTTTGAATTAAAGGTATTTTTTTGGTTTGGAAGGTTGGCAATTGACCCAGCTAATCAGAAGGCTTTCACACTTTTCTTTCTTTCTTTTTTTAAAAATATATACAGTGAAGCTATTTATCGACACAATTCAGGTGTCAGAATTATTTCTCTCTCTTAAGAGTCTATACCCCTCCAGCTCTCCTATTAATTGCTTCACTTCCTCTCCCTTCACTCCACTCCAGCCAGTTTCTGGGATTATCAAGAGAGTAAAAATAAAAGGATATGCTGGATTACTGTTTATGTGTTTTGCCTGGATTTGCTCAACCAACCATCTTCTCCTGTGTTAAGTGAAGACCCTTTCTTAGGGTCTTCTGCCAAGTCCTTCCCAGAGACCTGGGCTCCACCAATGACAGCTGATTCCCTCCTTCCTGTCTTGGGTGAAGATGTTATCTCTTTGGGACTCCAGTTCCCTTTCTCCAGAGAAACCGCCCACTGACTTTTCTTCCTTTCTCATCAGGAACCTTCACCTGCTCTGCACGCTCTTGTAACTTTACTCTCCAGCCACTCTTTTTCAGTCTTTTTCTGTCTTCTCTCCCCAATTTTTTTTTAAAAATTTTATTTATATGCCGCCCTTCTCCGGAGACTCAGGACGGCTTACAATGCGTTAAGCAATAGCCTTCATACTTTTGTATATTTTATACAAAGTCAGCTTATTGCCCCCACAACCAGGTCCTCATTTTACCCACCTTAGAAAGGATGGAAGGCTGAGTCGACCTTGAGCCTGGTGAGAATTGAACTTGCAGTAATTGCAGGCAGCTGGATGTTAAATGCTGCCTTAGTAGGAGGCATTAGCTTCCTACACCACTCAGGCTTTTGGGTCAGATTGGCAGCATGCCCCCTAGAACTGAGAAGGTGGGGGCTCCCCAATACCTATATATCAAACTGGACCAATGTGGCTACTGTATCTACCATATTTTTCGGACTATAAGACGTACCTAGCCTTTGGGGAGGAAAACAAGAAAAAAAAATCTGCCTTTGCTTCCCAGCAATTTGTGTTCTTGTAGCAAACAGCAAATAGCCTGCTCAGCTTCAGCACAGCTTGATTTAGCATGATCAAATGATTGACGGTTGGATGGGTCTCCCGGAATATCACCAATCAGCTGTTCCAAGCTGCAGGGATCGCCACCACCCATTGGCACCGCCACTGCCCATCACCGCTGCCACCTATCACCATCTCCATACATCCCATTTTCAGCCTCCACGCGTCCTGATATTGGCCCATTCCAGACGGCGGGGATTGCCACCGCCGCCTGTTCCCGCTGCCTGGAACAGGCTGAAAATGGGACGCGTGGAGGCAGTGTTGGGCGGTGGTGATCCCCGCAGCTTGGAACAGCTGATCGATGATATTCCGGAAGGCCAATCCAATCGCCAATCAGCTGCTTGCGCTAAATCAGGCTGTGCTGAAGCTAAACAGGCTGTTTGCTGTTAGGAGGCAAATTGCCAAGGCACAGGCCGAAAGGTGGGGGCTGGTGGAATTGGCGGAGCTTTGCCAACATTCGCTCTATAGGACGCAAAGATATTTCCACCCACTTTTTCGGGGGAGAAAATGCGTCTTATTGTCCGAAAAATACGGTACCTCTCCTTATAACAGCTCTGGCTAAAAGCCAGGTCAGCTCATCAGCCCCCACAACTGCCCTTCAAAGCCAGAACTGAAATGCTTCTCCTCTTCTCTCTCTCCATTTGATGTCTCATACCAAGAAAACAGCACTCATGCCAGGTTACTAAAAACCATGTGCCAACATTTTTATGTAAGACACAGGAGAAAAATTATAGTCTCAAGAGTCAAAGAGCCCTGCAATTAGTGCTAACTATTCCAACAAACTTTATTTTTCTTAAATCGTCTCTTGTATGTCATCGGCTGTTTTACATAAAGCATGCTACCGAAAGAAAGCTTTGCAATGGCCAGCCGGAGATCTCTTCAAAGTTTAGACCTATCAACTAGTAGAATCATACACCGCTTCCTTTTTTTCAACCATATAGGTTGCTAAACATATCTGCAGCCAAGGGGATGGAACAGCTCAACAAGCAGATGGCAAACTTTCTAAATTTGAGGAGCAGACCCAGAAAAGGGCACAGCTTCTTTACCAAAGTGCCTCTAGGTGCAGCCAAGTCCATTTTGAAATATTCATTCTGCTTTGGATCCAAACAGCTGGGCACCCCTGGAAGTTACCCAACAGTGAGGTGAATATCTGTCCTGCTAGGTTAAAAACGGTTTGATGTCATTGTCTCACCTGAGGTGACAGAAGGGATTTTGTAACTAGAAGTGATACGGTAATAGGGTGGATTATCCATATGTGTCACTCCAGAACTAACGGGATCAGTGAGCTGTAATTCGCTCACCAACTCTTCCAAAAGCTGCATGGTTTTATCTCTACCCAAGTAAACAATTACTTTCTTCACCTGCCATTCAAAGAGAAAATAAAAATCATTAAGAACACTGTTAAACATACTAGAAAAATGGCTTGTATTTACTGGTAACTGTTAATTTAAAAAAAACCTGTAAATTTAGGAAATAATTGAATTTTTTGTTGGCAGACAAATTACCCAAACTGGTTCTTAAAGTGTCTTAAAGCTAATAACTAACTTATAACTGTATTTTAACTTATAACTAAAGAGACTGGACAACCATTTGTCTAAAATCATATAGCGTCTCCTGCTCAAGCAGAGACTAGAAGACCTCAAAGGTCCCTTAAAAATCTATTATTCTGTTCTATATTCTAATCATGTTTCATTATTGTTGAACCTGTATTTGCTAGAAAAGCAAAACCAATATATCCTAACCTAATCCCAGTTGCATAGTTTAATATTTCACCACCTGAAATGTTTTGTCATATGGAACTCTGTTAATAGACTTCTTTTACACAAAGTAAATGAACAGTATATTTTTTTCCTGCTGAAAATAACATGTTTAATTAACCCAGTATAATCTATATTTAACAGAGTAAATGAAGTAAAACTCTGCATATTTCAGTTTAAAAGTACCATTACAGTTCCTAAATGTTTCCCGACATGGAATTACCTTTACTTAGAAATACTTATGTTTGTATCCTTTTTTAGACATGCTTATTTTTCAAACAAATATTCCAACTGCTATGTAAAGTCCAACATAGGGCCAAACATGTAAGGAATTAGCCCAGGATGATAGTGAGGGGGAGCTGGGATTTTATACCATATATTCTCTGCCTGTCCCCAATTCTTTCTCCCCCAAAGGTGCTTTTTTCAAGAGGCAACCGGACTTTGTTTTTCTTTGAAGATGTTTCGCTTCCCATCCAAGAAGCTTCTTCAGCTCTGACTGGATGGTGGGGAATGGAAGGATTTATATTTATACTTTCTCTCTCTCCTTTTTATACACAACTCAAGGTGGCGAAGGTATCTAACATTCCTTTTTCTTCCTATTTTCCACACAACCACCATGCGAGGCAAGTTGGGGAAAGAGACAGGACTGCCTGGTTGCTCAATCAGTAGTCTCTGAGTCCTGTAGCCCATTTTTCACCACATCTCCAGGAATCCAAACACCTAGAGTGGTCCTTGTTGACTCAGGCAATGCCTGTAATTGGCTTTCTATATTTATGTCTCACCATATTTTTTAATAGGAGAGACACTCTTTGTCTGACTCCTCTGATGTGACCTGTCCAGTACAGTTGAACCTCTGGCATAACTCTCATCTTCCTCAGAGCACACAAGCCCCATAACCATTCAAAGCAGTGCCTCACTGGGGGATAATTATTATAATAACCGTATTTTTTTAGACTATAAGGCACACCGGACTATAAGACGACCTAAATTTACAGGAGAAAAACAATAAAAAAGTAGTTTTTTGGCCTCCGCGCGTTGGATTTTCGCCCCCCCAGGCCCCCAGAAGCACTCTGCAGTGCTCCGCACGGCCCATTTTCACCAAAAACGCACCTGTTTTTGGCCTGCAGAGTGCTTCTGGGGCAGAGATGGTACTCTGACCAGTTGTGGAGAACCGGTAGCCAAAATTTTGAGTAGTTCAGAGAACTGGTAAATATCACCTCTGGCTGGCTCCGCCCCCATCTATTCTCTGCCTCCTGAGTCCCAGCTGATCGGGAGGAAATGGGGATTTTGCAGTTTCCTTCCCCTGCTGTGCCCACCAAGCCATGCCCACAGAACCGGTAGTAAAAATTTTTGAACCCCACCACTGTTCTGGGGGCCTGGGAGGGTGAAAACACGATGCATGGAGGGGCTTGGGAGCCAAAAACGGGGCCATTTTTGGTGAAAACAGGCCATGAGGAGCACTGCAGAGTGCTTCTGGGGGCCGGGGAGGGCAAAAACGCGATGCGCAGAGGGTTCAGGAGGCCAAAAATGCCCATATTCAGTTTGTAAGATGCACCTAAATTTTCACCCACTTTTAGGGGGAAAAAAGGTGTGTCTTATACTCGGAAAAATACGATGCTAATAATTATTATAAATAATTATATAATTATAATAAATGGATGGTTCTATTTTCATTCTGACTCTGCTTTCAGCCCAGACGACTGCAACTAGTAAGATGGTCAGACTAAAAGTGATTTTTAAAACATTTATCCCTACTTACAGGTAGCCCTCGAGTTACAACCACTCATTTAGCAGCTGTTTGAAATTATGACTGTTTGAAGTTATGAAAAAGGGGACTTATGACCCAGATCAAAGTCCTGAAGATCAGGCCCTAACGGCCGCAGAAAAAATATATAACTGTGTGGGTCCGTTTAACAACCGTTATGATTTATGACTGTAATGGGCAGGCTCCATTATAGTTGTAAGTCAAGGACTACCTGCATTTAATATATATGATTGTCCATCTCAGCAGTGAGGAATAGGAAAATAAGTTCCATGTAACTTACATAAGGCAAAAGGCTGGGTTCGCTATTTACTCCACAAATGCTGATTAAAAAATGCAGAATTATTTTCAGATTCTTTGGCCAGCTGTCTGCTAAAGTAATCCAAACGTTTTCAATCTCTGACCAAGCCACTTCATCACCATACTAGAAAACAAAGTTAAGATGAATTATTTCTCTGCTTAAAAATTAAATGCTCAAAGAGATATATAATATATATGTAACCTTGTTGCTGGTATCCTTAAGATTTATACTGACTGTTTCCTAATGTGATTTGATTGCTTATTTGTTCCTATGACTATCATTCAGTGTTGTATCTTATGATTCTTGACGAGTGCATCTTTTATGTACATCGAGAGCATATGCACCAAGAAAAATTCCTTGTGTGTCCGATCGCACTTGGCCAATAAAGAGTTCTGTTCTGTTCTGTTCTGTTCTGTTCTGTTCTGTTCTGTTCTGTTCTGTTCTGTTCTGTTCTGTTCTGTTCT
>WNWU01000068.1:3876988-3946732 GCA_012654045.1 Ptyas mucosa
CTGTTCTGTTCTGTTCTGTTCTGTTCTGTTCTGTTCTGTTCTGTTCTATTCTATTCTATTCTATTCTATTCTATTCTATTCTATTCTATTCTATTCTATTCTATTCTATTCTAATGAAAACACCGGGTATAATTTAATGTATTTTATGCAGGAGATAGTTCCACAATGCTCAATGCTTTTTTCTCCCTAGTTTGCTTAAAAATCCAGTCTACTCTGGCTGCAATATTGCTTTTATCACGTTTAGTGCAACTTAAATATAAGTTTTCTTATATTTAAGATATCTTTTTTCTTTTCTTTCTTTCTGTTCTGAAAAAATACAGTTTACAGGCATTAGCATTCCACTAGTGACAAACTGAGGAAACAACCGAACTCTTAAAATAATCTATCAATTGCCCAATGCTTGGTTCAATTTACCTTTGCTGTCATATACATGAGGTTGTTTAAAACTAAAGCTGTTGCCTGGGGTGACCCCCAACCTTCGCCTCTCAACCAGCGCCTGCTGTTCACCATCAGTTCTCTGTCTTTTAGGAGATCCTCCTCGTCTTCATCTTGCCGTCGAATTGTGGGTAAAGGTTTCACATCCATTAATTCGATATTATTCATCCATGGCAGCAAATAGTGAAGCATCACCTGTCTTCCAGAAGGATGTGCTGTTTGAATTCTCTGGCTTACCTCTGTGTTTAATAATTTAAAGGTAAGAAAATAGATATAGAATATAGATACATGTGTGTGTGTGTTATCACAAAACTAATTTACTGGCAGTCATTTCAGCTTTTGGTCTTCCTGAACTAACTATTGCTTCCATGTGAAAAGAAGAGAGAAAAGAAGGCCCTTTGTTGGATTGTGAAAAGAGAGTAGGATCTTCCATTACAGGGTAAAGAGCCTAGGAGGAGGTAGAAGGAAGGGAATTCACACAAATTCTGATAACTGTATCTTTTGGATTGGAAACTCCGCCTACAGCTTGACCCCGCCCTCACCACCAATGCCTACTGAAAATGGTCCCAGAGAAAAAAGAACTACTCCAGCGCTGTGCCTCTCACTTCCCAATCCCCTGAACAGAGCTAGGAGAGTACCATGACTGATGGAGTCAAAAGCCGCTAAGACAGGGGTGTCAAACTCGATTTCATTGAGGGTCGCATCAGGGTTGTCTTTGGCCTTGGGGGGGCCAGGGTGGATGTGGCCAGGGTGGGCATGGGCAGTTTGATGTCATTCGTGTTGGGGGCGCCTGTGGTGGTTGGAGCACTCTGCCAGTAAAAATGGGCTCCCGAGTTCTGTTTTCAGCTGGGACGGCCTCCTGCAACCCTCTGCCAGCAAAAACTGAGCTCCGAAGGGCCGCGTGTTTTCGCTGGCAGAGGCACCATGGCAGTGGTGGTATATAGCCGATACTATCCGGTTCGGGCGAAACAGTAGCGGCGGTTGCAGTAGGCTCCGCCCACCTGCCATCATGTCCTGTTTTGGATGCTCGGTGGATGTGCAAGGCCCTACGCATGGACGGAGGTGGTGTCTGCGCTCACATTTGTGAACCGGTAACAAAGGTAATACCACAATTGCACCACGGGCCAGTCCTTCACTGTTTCCAGGGCGACTCCGTGGGCCAGATCTAAGCACCCCACAGGCCAGATCTGGCACACGGGCCTGGAGTTTGACACCCCTGCAGTAAAAGGAAATAGGAGCCTGAGTGGCGTAGGAGGCTAATGCCTCCTACAAGGCAGCATTTAACATCCAGCTGCCTGCAATTACTGTAAGTTCGAATCTCACCAGGCTCAAGGTTGTCTCAGCCTTCCATCCTTTCTAAGGTGGGTAAAATGAGGACCCGGTTTATGGGGGCAATAAGCTGACTTTGTATAAAATATACAAAAGTATGAAGGCTATTGCTTAACGCATTGTAAGCCGCCCTGAGTCTCCGGAGAAGGGCAGCATATAAATAAGAATAAAAATTAAAAAAAATTAAAATTTTTTTAAAAAAGATTAAGAAGCAGCAGAATGGATGCACAAGCACGATCAGGGTTGCCTCAGTGCTACAAACATGTTTAAATTCATACTGAAAGGACTCCAGATAATCATGCAGAGAGAGGAATAACTACATATTAATTGATTTAGAACAGTGCAGTATTGCTGAGGATTATTTAGGATGATGCTTTGTTCTTAGCTTGACAAGTGTAACTTCACATTAAAATGAAAAGGCAAGCTATAGTTAATTGCTGATTGGTGGGCGAAGAAAGGAACAAAAAGGCAATGCATATCTGTACAGCGCGTACTCATAAGATGGGTTATGATGATTAGAGAACATAATAATTAGAGATTATGGACCAATAGAGGAAGTGTCTATCCTATCCTAGTGGTCCAACACCATGCTTCTTAATGGTAAGAGTAATAGATACCATATAGGCCAGTGTTAAGAGAAAAACAACTTGAAAATCACTATAATTTGGTTTTGATAGTACAATAATTCCAAACAATAAATATTAAGAAATATGCTTTTTAAGGAAACATATACCTGAAAATATTGCAAGAGTTAATTCTGGATATGTTCTTGCTAATTCTTCTGAGAGCTGATAATAGGACACAGAATATAAATGCGGCAAAGGTGAAGGCTGACTCAAGAGTCCATCAGTTCTCTGAACCTCCAGTTTATGAGCGTAGCGAAACATCTTGGGCTCTAGGATCTAGAAAAGATAAATGTATTCAATAAATTCAGATTACTAAGTATGAAATTACGGAATCACAGGGAGAGAGAGAGATAAATGTTAACTATGAATTCTTTCTCACTTTTTCTCACTGCGGCTTAAAACATGAAATCAGCTTCTAGGTCTAACGCAGCCAAGGATAGGGCAGTGTTTCTCAACCTTAACCACTTTAAAATGAGTGGACTTCAACTCCTAGGATCCTATCACCAGCTGGGGTTGAGAAACACTAGGATAGACACTTCCTCTATTGGACCATCCTAGAGGTTGCAAGGGATGTGGTGGAAAATGAGAGGGAACCATTGAGGCTTTTTTCCCCCTTTTGATTTAGGATGAACTCTGGGAAAGAATTTTTAAAAAACCCCACTTTTTTCTTGCAGGTGCATCTGTTTTGTCTCTGGATTATCTGAGGGGTGGGCTTCAAAAGTTTTTAGCAAGGGGTTTTCTGCCCGGTTGCTGGGTGGGTGTGGCCATGGTGGGTGTGGCCTAGTCAGCCTCCTGCACCACGGCGGGGATGGTGGGGGTGTTTTTGCCTCTCCGGGCTCCGGAGGCTTTTCTCGAACCTCCGGGAGGGCGAAAATGGCCTCCCCAGGCTCCAGAAGCCTTCCCAAACTTCCAGTAGGCCCGCTTCCCCCCCTCCCGAGGCTCCGCGTGCGCCCTGCACTTATCTGCAATTAAAATTGGCCGCATGGGGACTCCTGGGAATGGGTGGGCGGGGTCCAGAGTGGGACTTGGGGGTTCTCCAAACTGCACAGAATCTTAGCTAGAGGTTCTCTTGAATCCCTGTGAACCAGGGGTGGCTTATACTTACCTTTTCTACTGGTTCGCATCATGCCTGCGGGCAGATCTACTTTGATGATATCCGGGTCAGTGGGCGGAGCCTCCCGCCAGTTTTACTACTGGTTCTTACCGAGGGCAACCCACCACTGCTGCGAACCCCCAGCAGTCCACCCCTGGATTATCTCCTCCCCAAACGAAAGGAAAATGTATATTTCTGTGGGTTTTCAATTTTTAAGTCTCTGAAAGGCTGTCCATTACATTTTACCCCTTACACACAGCCCAAATAAAATACCTTAAAGCAGTGATGGCGAACCTTTTTGCCATCGCGTGCCAAAAGTAGGGGGAGCGTGGTGGGCTCATACGCACGTGTGCCCATATCCATAATTCTATGTGCCCCGCCCCCCCTACTCCTCCCGCTTTTGGCCCATGATGGCCCGGTAGGCCCGTTTTTTGCTCTCCCCAGGCTTCAGAGCCTTTCTAGGAGCCTGGGGAGGGCAAAAACAGCCTTCCCCATCCCCTCGAAGGCCCTCCAGAGGCTGGAAACAGTGTGTTTCCGGACTTCTGGTGGGCCCAGAAGGCCCGAAAATCAGTTGGCTGGCGCACACATGTGTGTCGGAGCTGAGCCCACCGATATGGCTCCGCGTGCCACCTGTGGCACCCGTGCCATAGGTTCGCCATCACGGCCTTAAAGGCTATGGAGAAAAGAAAAAAAAAAACTATTCCCACTGGGCTAATCTGTGGAAACTTTCCTGAAATTAATTGCAGTGATACACCGTAGCAACATGTTAAATATTGATTTTTATCCAAAAGCTTTTAAAACAGTATTACAATTTAAAAGCCTCAAACAAAAACATTGATGTACTGATAAAACCATTTCATACTAACTTGCAAAAGCTGCATAGCAACTTCATAGATAGCTCGAGAAGAATCAGCTGCTTTAAATAATATAAGATTGAGAAGAGTAACAGTATCACACTGGTAATCCCTATGAAGAAAAGAAAGTATTAATAAGTAAGTGGCTTAAAAACAGAATAAATGAAATACTTAAAAAATTCAGAATGTGAACTTATATATAAGGCTACTTAGAAAGCTGCTCTATTTCCAATAGCCTGATTAGCTCTGTTGAAATGATGCATTTCATTTAGTTAATTACTAAATCAATCTAGGCTAGGGCTACAAATTCTAGCTCAAGGTTCAATGGTAGCAAAAAGATTCAGGAAACTGTCTTTGCTTCGATGCAGGGGTTACCTGGATTTTTGCATCACCGATATAATAGTTATACTCATAGAATAGAATAGAATAGAATAGAATAGAATAGAATAGAATGGAATGGAATGGAATGGAATGGAATGGAATGGAATGGAATGGAATGGAATGGACTGGACTAGACTAGAATTTTTTATTGGCCAAGTGTGATTGGACACACAAGGAATTTGTCTTGGTGCATACGCTCTCAGTGTACATAAAAGAAAAGATACGTTCATCAAGAATCATAAGGTACAACACATAATGATAGTCATAGGGTACAGATAAGCAATCAGAAAACAATCAATATCAATATAAATCGTATGGATACAAGCAACAAAGTTACAGTCATACCGACATAAGTGGAAGGAGATGGGTGATAGGAATGACGAGAAGATTAATAGTAATCCAAATTTAGTAAATAGTTTGACAGTGTTGAGGGAATTATTTGTTTAGCAGAGTGATGGCGTTCGGGAAAAAATAAGCATTAGCCTTATTTCCTTATCAGTGATTTTTGGCACTACGCAACCACATTAATTAGGTTCAAGCTAGAATATGGGGGAATGCACAAGCATCCCCCCGTTTCTCCAGGGTATCTCATGAATCCTTGTATCAGGAGAATAACAGGTCTACTCTTCCCATTGATTAGATCAGGGGTGAAGAACTACGCCGTCTTTATGATTTGTGGATTTCCAACTCCCAGAATTCCTGAGCCAGCGTGTTGAAGTCCACAAGTCATAAAAGGGCCATAATTCTCCATCCCTGGATTAGACGGTGAGCAGCGGACACAGTAGCACACAACATGAATTCAGCACAAAGGAAGCTTATTGTAGCTGTCAAGACTCTGCCAATGAATTGGTCAACTCACGAAAGAATTCAGAACCGTTTAGACAGCTTTAGACAGCTTTAAAATTATCCTTCTTTTGTATTCTTACAATAGCCACACAAATAAACTGAGCAAGATAATCCTCACGTCTCCCATAGCAAATTGGATGGTGGTGGTTTATATCATGTTTATCCTGATAGTAACCCGGTTATGCATACAGATTGGTGGGGAGAATCTGAAGTTGGCCACATATTGAACTGCTATTTTCCTCACCATTAGCTGTGCTTTTTAAGATGGATTATCTGTAAAAATGTAGGGAGCCGTTTCTTCCCCACAATGGAACATACAATAGCAACTTCAATTGATTCTATTATAGCTAGTCCTTGACTTATGACCACAATTGGGACTGGAAATCTGATTGTTCGTTGTTGCAGTCTTAAGTCAAGATGCTCACCTGACCAGACCCATTTTTCTGACGTTTTTTTGTAGCGATTGTTAAGTAAACCTCTCCAGTTGTTAAGCAAACCACGTGGCTGTTAAGCGAATGGCACTGTTGTTAAGCGAACCCGTTCTTCTGAATATTGCACCTGTGGGATGCTTCAACTGGTCGTAAATGCAAGCCGGGTTGCCAAGTGCCTGAACTTCAGTCATGTGATCATTTGGGGGGAGGGCGGGGCATGTGAGCTATGACATTTTACAACAGCCGAAAATGCTTTCTGGGCTACAAAGCATCTTTTCCAAGGCAGTCATAACTCCGAATGGTAGTAAAATGACCAGTTGTTAGTCAAGGACTACCTACACCCATTCTGAATTCTTTCTTTAATACCTGTTTTGGAATACGCTGGCTATGGCTTTGAAACATCCAGCTGCTACACGCTTCGAGCCTGTGTAACAACGGTCCACAGCCCAATACATGAGGTTACTCTGGTCAGGGTTGAGCTCCAAAAGCAACATAACTGCTTCACAACCAAGCTGATGCACCTAAAGAAATACAAAACAAAATTCAAGTTCTACCCTGTTGCTGTGAGGTACATTCTTTGTTTCTAGTAACACATATCTGAGTGTACATAAAGGGAAAAGACTTAATCTATACAATTCCCTGAAGTAAGCTATTATTAAATAGGGGAAGGAACCTATGGGCCCACATGCATTTGCAGCATGAGCATCTAGCGTTTCCCAAGAAGCCAGAAGCAAAAAATTGAACTTTTTTTTTTAATGGGAGGGGAGATCGAACATTTTAAGAGATCCAAATATTCCAAAGTTGGCCATTTTTATTTTCCTGTTCTAGAAATTAAGAAGCAAAATGGATTATAATTTAAAATTCCCTCAGTCTTCCAAATTGAGAAAAGAGGGTTGTTAAAAGGCATATAATACAGTATTTTTTAAATTATTTGTACTATATTAATTGTATAGTTATTGCTTTTAACCTTGTAAGCAGCCCAGATTGCCTTGTGGCGAAATGGTTGGCAAACAAATTTAATTAATAAATAAAGATCAAAATGTGGATCTTGTCTTCTCTGAACACATCCAGTCACCAAGGTTTAGTTCCTATCTCCTGGTAGAGGAGCAGTGCAGCTTGTAGATCAAAAAAGCTGATCTACCCTTGAGACAGGCTAAATAATTTATGTCCTTCCTGAACTGAGTTAATTACATTAAAAAAAAAAATCCAAACCAAAAAGACAGATCTCTCATTCTGATTATATGTCCTGATTTTAATTATTTTTAGTGTATAGAGAGCTACCTTTTCCCCAGTTTCTCTACCTTTAACCCCTGATTATCTGACTTCAAACAGAGATTTGAAGTTATCAATATTGCACACAATACCTTCTTATCCTGAGAATCCAAAATATTATCTAGCCATTTGTATAGATAGCCATCCGGTGAAAGTCCTACATTATCTGCAACTGGACCACAACAAAGCACTGCAGACATTGCCTTAAAAAATGGATGAAAATATCAGACAAACAGAGCTGTGTTTCTATTTAAATTTAAAAAAATGTCCTCTCTTTCTCTTCTAAACATATATCAATATATATATATATATCATATTTATATTATAAATAGTTACATAATTATATTTACAGTATATAGTTATGAAAAATATATTTGTAAGCATTTAGTATTTCATTCCCCAAGAACTAAGAAAACTGAACATTCTTTTGTTGCGTGCGTTTATGTAATTTATCAAGGATCATAATTATTGGGAGCAGTAAAGGATTCCATTTTGTGCAATTACTGTCCAATTATTTGGCAACCACTACCGAAGGGTTATGATCGTTCCAGACAACTTGTGCAATCATATGACAAAATTCTACAATGAAGGCTAAGCATGTGAGAGCTTATTACCTTTAATGCGCAGTACTGATGCCTGTTAATCTGCATATTTCTATCACTGTATCTGTCCAAAGGAGTAAACATGATGCTGAAAGGTCCAGCCCAGTGACTAAACAACATAAACAGACTGTGACGGAGGCTCTGCTGTGGAAAGACGCTCCTTCTCTGGTGCACTGCACAACAGTGGATAATAGCAGAGGAAACATTTTGTAACAAATGAAGTGAAATTAAAATATCAGAGACAATTGCTTATTGTTTTTTTTTTAAAAAATGAACTAGCCACCAAATATTGAGATTTTCTTCAGCAAAGTCCATGCGAGTGCAATAACAGTCATCTCTCTCCCCTTGTAATATTACCTTGATCTGTAATCAGATCAAACTTTCGGATCCTCACAGGTGAAAGGGCACCTCTGATGCAGGATCTCAAAACTAAGCATCCAAGTCAACAGGTCAAGTACCGTATATACTCGAGTATAAGCCGACCCGAATATAAGCCGACCCCCCCCCCATTTTACCCCCCAAAACTGGGAAAACTCATTGACTCGCGTATAAGCCGGGGGTGGGAAATGCAGCGGCTACTGGTAAATTTCAAAATAAAAAAAGACTGGTCAAAAGTGCGAGGACCTGTCAGAAATCACTTTTTTCAGCCCTCTGGGTAGTCCTTTTGTGCACATGGACTACTCAGAGGGCTGAAAAAGTTATTTTTGACTGGTCCTCGCACTTGTGACCAGTCCTCGAACTTACGACTGTCCTCACATTTTACGTTTTTGCCCTATCTCGTCACCATGGTAAAGAGAAGCAGTTGTGAAATGAGTGACATGGTTTTAAGAATGCTGCACGGGCATAAATGTGAGGATGGTCATAAGTGTGAGGACCAGTCAGAAGTGTGAGGACCTGTCAGAAATGACTTTTTTCAGCCCTCTGAGTAGTCCCTATACACATATATCACATGACCAGCTAGCCACGCCCACCCAGTCACTGGCTTGATCTAATTTCAGGCAAGTTGAAGCCTCTGTTAAGAGATACCAGAGGTGGGCAAATGTGGCCCTTTTACAACCTGTGGACTTCAACTCCCAGAATTCCTGAGACAACCAAGCTGGGAGAACCCACTAGCTAGGAGCCAATTACAAGAAGGCTAGCTAGCAGCCAATTACAAGAAGGCTAGCTAGCAGCCAATTACAATCAGCTCTCAACTCAAGGTCAGTGCACATGGGATCTCCCTAAACGTGAGGATTTCTTTGTTCCTTTCTCCCTTTAAGCCTCCCACCCCAGCCCGTTTTTGCTTCCAGGGGGCTGCAGAGAGTCTTGCTAGGCACCCCCCTCATGCCCCTAGCAAGCCTTGGGAGCCAGTTGCAGGGAAAAAGTCCTTTTTTTCGTGACCCGAATATAAGCCGAGGGGGCGTTTTTCAGCCTGAAAAACGGGCTGAAAAACTCGGCTTATATTCGAGTATATACAGTATGCAAAATCTACTAGCATATCATCCAACTGGAAAGAGGACTCCATCCCCTAAAAAAAAAAAAAAACTGGTTGGGGGGGAATCCCTCCACCAAGTATGGGATTGGTCTACTTCAGACAGGAGACCCTGTTTGTGGAATATCTCACTGATCACACAGATTTGTTGATATAAATTACAGAAGACATGAAATGACTATTATTAGCTGCTCAATCTATAAAAAAGTTAAACCGGATTTGTATGTGTGCATGCATGGATGTGCACATGTGTGTGTGGACGAGTGCCTGCAGTTTTCTTGGTAAGAAATTTTTCAGAATTGGTTTGCTGTTGCCTACTTAAAGAGGATTTAATTACGACCAATAATTCATCAGCGGTTTTCAAGTTACAAAAAGTAGCACATTTCCACATGAGATGTTTTGAGGTTGAAATATAAACCAAATAATTGGGGTGGGGGGGTGGGGAAATATTGTGAATACCTGGAACGTTCTGAATAATATTTGCCACTAAGGCACTAAAATGGCAACGGATATCTTTCAGTGTGTCAGAGTCCTTTTCATTTTCTGCTTCTAGCAGTTGTCTGGTAAGATCCACGTACTCCAGTAAAGTATTGTTTAGGGAATGTGTTTCATTATCAAGGCCACCACTTGCACTATAAAGAAAAGCACAGGCATTTGAATATAGACTTGTAAATTATCACAAACTATAGACAGATTTCAGAAGAAAAATTTTAGTATTGTCAAATATATGAATACTATATGGATATATGAATACTGTACCCTGAATACAGTATAGTAGCAGTGATTTTATAATAATACTGTGCAAAAAAAAAAATTCAGTTTCATTCAAGATTCAGTGGCCTATTTTAAACTGAAAATAGCTGTTCTGATATTTGTAGAAGCATTTGTTATTGTTCCAGCTATATATCAGAAGTATTTCTAGCTAAGAACATCTCCAAGCAGGTCTATTTTGAGTCTGAGCCACTTCCAGAAACTGCTTGTCTGAATTTGAACATTTTGAATATTCTTATCCTATAGTTAAAACTGGGTATTGTATCCCATTCTTAGTACTACGACAAGATGTCCAAACATGCTTTAGTATATGGTTCAAAATATGGACATCTTGTTTTGGTAAGATAATTGTCACCTGTGGGGGGGAAAATGTCCAAAATGCAGAGCTGCATTCTGCCTTTGTTAAACTCAACCAAAACAACACACAGAATAATTATTAACCAATTAATTAACTATTATTGTTACTAACTTGTCAAGAATTTTCTAAATAGGAGAAATATTTTGTGGATTCATTTATTTCCCTCCCTTTCTAGTACTATTCACGAGAAAAGAGGCCCATTATTTAAAATGCCAACAGATTTGAGCTCATCTACCTGCTGGGGAACAGAAAAGCAGCTGAACTCACTGGATGAAATATTTCCTCAGATTGCCTTACTGGATGGAAACTAAGGATCTGTGTGGAATCAAGTTGCTTCTTGGGATTTATTTATAGTGGGAAGTCTCGTCTTCACTTCTTATAAAATAAATCCCAATAAAAATTTTGGCCATTGCAGTTTGAGTACCGAAAGGGGCAATGGACCATCAGCAGTAAGAGCTGATGAATATATCATCTCTCATCCACAAACAATTCCTGAAACACAAATGCCTATGGGAGGTGGGCAATTGCTGTAGGAACAGACAGCAGCAATAGGTAGGGAGGAATTTTGATGATATACATGTTAGTATAAACTCTCAAGCTATGTGTCTCTAATTTTTCTGAAATGAGCCTCTGTAGCAATGCTAGAAGAATTAATCCGTTTTTCTCAACCCTGAATACTTTAAGATGAGTGGACTTCAATTCACAGAATTATCCTTACTTCTTCAAGTGGCCAAGGTTGAGATATACTGAATCAGAGGAACTACTCCATATTTTGTGATCTATAACGCCGATATGATTCTACTATAGAGAATGTCCAAGTGAATGAAAGCCATTGTGGTTAAATGGACTAACATCAGGGAAATCACCCTTAGCTTGTTGGATGACACTGAGCCAATCAGTGTGTCTTAGTCCAACCTACATCGTTGGGGAGATTTGTAGGGAGAAAACAGGGACGAGTAGTACTGTGCACACTGCTTTAAGTAAGTGAAAGAAAGGTGAGATATAAATCAAATAAATAATAATGTCCTATGATCCTCTTCAGCACATCAGCATAGTATTTAAGGTAGTTTTCTGCAGGCCATTCTTAGATAATATACTTATCCACGTTTTTGCTGGTGTGTGGCTAAATGAAAATCGATTGCTTACCTGTGACTAATGACACCAGCATCTGCCAACAGTTCAAATATTCGTACAAGTTGCACACGTAATATATCTCGCCGCCTCCGTCGTTTCATATTCTGTTTTAGAAGTTAAAGGGAACAGCATGATAAAGGTATATTGATATTTGACATCGGCACAGTAACGTGCGAGTTTGGACATTTAACTTCCGTCTCTTTGAACAAATAAACAATATGATGCTTTGTTTTGGAACACTGATAATTATGGCACATATTTGGCATTTTTGCAAAATATGGGAATTTCAAAAGCTAAATCATAAACGTGTTATTTCCTGCCAGAACAATATTAGGGGTCTTTGGTGCTCTCTGAGCTTGGTTGTTTTCTTGCAAACATTTCATTATCCAAGCTAGGTAACGTCATTGGTAAGGATGATGTTATCTAGTTTGGGTAATGAAATACTTGCAAGAAAACAATTACACTTGGAAAGCACCAAGGATCGCTCTTCATCCCTGAAGTACAAATATTTTCCTTTATCAACAAAACAATTTTAGACATGTAGACATATATATTTATATGTGATGTATATGTGTGACATTTACATACATACTTTAATGTATATAAATGTTACCAAGATAAAGGCCTTATTTAAAATACAATGGACAGTAAAAGGAAATCCTATGCAATTCACCTGGATGCAGAAAAAAAAATTCTTTTAGGACAATACATTTAACCTTACCATAGAAACAAGCATTGTGCAATTCTATTATTGGACAACAGAAATGTGAAAATTTAACCATTTATACTTCAACATTAATTCTCACAGGTCAAGATACATTGGGTTTATGTGTGGCTCATAAAAAGTAAAAAAGAAAAAGCTCTTAATGGAAACTTTCAAATCACAAAATGTGCAAACTCCCCATCCTGTAATTCTGGGCACGGTTGAGGCATAAGATGGAAACAAAAACGTGTAAATCAACATTGGGCAACTCCGCCAGCCTTCTGTGATAAACTAAAACCTACCAAATCACAGCTAGGCCCAGGTCAATAAAATTAAGGCCTTTATCTTTTACTTGGGCAACCCGGTCCTGTACGCTGTTACTGACTCTGACATAAGCTGCTCTCCTGCTGTTTGCCTTCATGGGCATCTTTATGCTATTTCCTTGGAATTAATACTAACATTGATTTGCTAGGACCATCTTTCTGGAGGTTTTCTCAGCTTCCAATTCTAGGCTGGGTATTCCCTGCAGGTCTTCCGCCAAAGTACAGGTAGTCCTTGACTTACGACCACAACTGAGAGCAAAGTTTCTGTTGTTAAATGAGACATTTGTAAAGTGAGTTTTGCCCCATTTTACGACCGTCCTTGCCACAGTTGTGAAGTGTATCACTGCAGTTGATAAAGTTAGTAACCTGGCTGTTAAGTGAATCTGGCTTCCTCGTTGACTTTGCTTGAAAGCAGCTGAATTTTGATCACAATAGATGGAATTGCTTCAAAGGTCATAAATGTGAGAAACGCTCATAAGTCACCTTTTTCAGTGCCGTTGTAACTTTGAATGGTCATTAAATGAACTGTTGAAAGTCGAGGACTACCTGTACTGATTAGGCACAATCCTGCTGAATTTGCAATCCCGAGAGAAAGTCACTCAGCTCCTGATGTCTGCTAGATGTCCTCTTTCCCCAACCAGGGGCTTTTCAAATATGCTGCTACTTCAAAGGCTCATTGTGTAAAATCTGATGTGCCACAAATTTTAAGGCTTCTATTTAATATTTAGAACTTAGAGTAATTTTATTGTCACTTTGAGTGTACACTAATTGGCATACATTAAAATGAAATTTTGTTGTATACAGCTCTCAAAGGATCACCACCTCCAATATACACTACATAAACATGACAAAATAAATACAAAATTATGCATATACCCACATATATTATATGACACAGAGAAACAACACAGTCGAGCTAAATTTAAATTAGAAATGTAGAAATTACTGGATACTCAACATAGCTTTAAAAATATTTATTACCTCTGGCCTTCTTTCAAGTGCTTCTTTAATTATAGGATGCAACTCTTCTATTAATTCCCTGTGTAATAATTACAGTTCAGTTTGGTAATACTTTAAATTCAACAGTTATTACATGCATCAATATTTAAATATCAACCTCATGGTGTCCGTCTCTCTTTCTCTCTCTCACACACACACACCCACTTATGATAGCCATAGAAAAGTATAATTGTAAGTGTAGTTGTGTAATTTACTAATAGTATATAACAGGGATTATAATCCCTGCCAGCAAACAATTGAACATATTCAATTTTCCTCCAAAGTATACATTTTTCATAAGAAATATATAGAAGAATATTTAAATGATAACTTTAAATACTTTTAAAAACTAAAGATTCCAGCATTTTGTTAGCGGCCATCAGAATGGGTGAGGTCATCCACTGGTAAAGTGGTGGGATTTTCTGATGCACATTGCTTGCCTTTAGTTTTCCAGATCCTTAAGCCTCACTTCCTCAAATGCCCCTCATGATATATCCTTGCTCCATCCAGTCCTTGATATATCACACAAAGCCTGGAACAACCCATTAGAGGGTAGAAATTGGGGAGACTTCCTTTATGAAGGAAACTAGATGCTTCCTACTCTAGATTTGGAGCCACAAGCAGAGCCTGTCCCCTAAAGGACAAATGTTTGATTTCCCTCTTCTCCAACAACTAGTAATATTCACTACTAGAAGGAAGGTTAAGATTACTGTACAGGAATTCCAGAAAGAAAGAAAAAAACCCGTTTTCTTCCTTTTTATGATGAAAGGGATTGAAAACGTATCTCTTTTATAAAAGTGGATACTAAAAATATGCCGACTGTTTTTATAATTGCCAGTATTTCTTATCAATGTGGGAAGAAATCCCACAATGTATAATTCTTGAACAATATGATGGGACCCAAAGGGGATAGGATGTGTTGCTAAGCGATATGACTCGGCCACCAGAAAGGTCTGTCAACTATCGGGTTTCCCCACTCACTTTATGATTTGTATTTATTTGCATGCTATTTAGCACTAGGCAAAACAAGAAGATTAGTTTTACGAAAGGATGGGATTTTGGGGCTTTATTTTCTTCCAAGCCAGCAGCAAAAATAGATATTTTAAAACATTTACCTAAAAGCCCCTGGGCTCGTTCTGCCAAGGCCCAGCACAAGGGACTCTGTAATTTCCATGCTCTCAGAGCGCATCATTGGAACAATGTGCTTAAACAAGGATGAAGGGGATGGTACACCAATTATCTGGGGGCGAAAAAAAGGCAATCCAAGTTCACTTAGTATCATAGAAGATTGGTGTTAGGTTGCACAGTAATACTGCTCAAGAAATTAAAGACAGGGAGGAAGAATTATAAAGCATCCCTGCACATACAAAGATTCCGTGGTATACAAGGTTACACAAGTTATTTGAATGTTATATCTGGTATTTCCGACGTTTGCTTTATGTAAATCTTGCTGTATGTTTGTCCTGGTACCATATTAATCAATTAAGCCCAGTGAAGAAATGATTTTTCTTTCCAAAAGCTAAACATTATTATATATTGATAGATGTAAGCCAAAAAGTACATGCTGAGTTTGTTAGTTGATCTATATTTTATGAATACGTACATGGAATCATGGTGCCATAAAACATTTCAATAAACACTTCTTCCAAAATCTTCAGCTTCAAATACTTTTCTTAAACAGCTTTTGAGAGGATTCTGAAACCCAATTATCTATCTATTTTTGCATCCAGCTATACTTCTTTTCATAATCTTTTACATTAAAGAGATGACACACACACATATATATTTCACTGATTCTAATTGCCTCATGTTTTTACCAAGTTTTATTCTGGAAAATGACATCATATGAATTCGGTTTTCATTTTCATTCAGTTAAAAAAAAATATTTCAGAAAACTGCTTTTAAGTTACGTCTTAGAAAAACAGTTAAGATTTCCTCGGCACATACTCAATCCCATCCATCAAGCGAAGAGAATCCTCAGATGCTGCCTCTGCTTTACGCTCACACACAACTGCAAAAGGCATATGCAGTGACTGGACATTAGGAAGAATGTCAATCCTCCCTCTCCTATTGGTGCAGGGGTTTCATGCACTTAAAATCTAGCCTCAAGCAAAGGGAGAGAGCTGGGAGAGGTTTGGAAGATAATTTCTAATGTACTCCCACTACCTGTTTGCATTGCCTATTGGTATTGACTAAAAAAGTCAAAGAAGAGACTAACTAGCCTTATTAGGCTCCTCCTTGTGTAACTGTTGCACTTCAAATGAATTGCAATAATTGTAACAACAACAGAAGATTCACAAATTACTATACCCCTAGACTTTTCACTATATTTAGAGATGGTTTTTGTAGTTGGGAGTGGGGGCTCTGACTTGCAGACATTTTACTTTCCATCATTTCCCTTCCTGCCCTTTTCTTATTTATTCTACCCCTCACTGGTTTCTCCACATGTAAATTATGGACTGTAAATTCTTGGGAAACATCTGTTTTACTGCTTTTTGTGAAGTGTCAGGCACACCTGTTACAGTATAAATTTTAAAAAAAACACTATTTCCCCCATATTCTTTTCCTTGTTATTTTATGAGTAGGTACAGTTCTTTGGGTTATATTAAAAATAAATCTTTGTGGCTAACTAGTAACTGACTTTACAGTTTCATCTATGAAACAAATACCACTTCATCTGTGTACAGGTAGCTGTTGAACTATGACTGATTGTTTAACAATCGTTTGAATTTGCAGGGTCTCAGAAAGGAACATACTTTTGAATCAATGCCATAGCCACTATCTGGAGTAGACGCCAGCGTCTCAGGAGGGGAGCATCTGATGGAACCTGTGGATGCAGAAGACGGCGTAGACATTGTGGCACTACAACAAAGAATCAGATAGTTTCTCCAGAGCCCAATGTAGGAATCACTGCTGATGGCAGTATTTACTTTCTTGGCATTCACAGGGCTGCTGTTAAGGGGGGAAAAATATGAAAAGTTGAAAGGAGAAAATGTTGTAATGCATTGAATATTTCCGGTTAAATGAGACTCAATGTTTAAGCGAAATATCACAACCGACGTTTATTTAATTTATTTATTGAATTCATATTGCCTCCTATTCACCCATGGCGACTCAAGGAGGCTTACAGAATATAAAACCACATTTAAAACAATAAAAACTAACAAAAAAATCAAATAAATTAATATAGTACAATATAACAAAATCACCCCACCCACCCACCCACCCCCGGCGATAGCAGGTCACACAAGCCATTTAAGGGGCTCCATCCCGCTCTGGGTTCCCCATGTCCGCTGGCAGAACTAGGTCTTTAGCGCCTTCCAGAAGAGAATTAAAGTAGAGGCCATTCTAATCTCTGGGGGGGATGATGTTCCAGAGAGAGGGAGCCACCACGGAGAAGGCCCTTCTTCTGGGTCCCACCAGGTGAATTTCCCTCGGGGATGGGACCTGCAACATTCCCTGCCTCCCTGCTCTGATGGGTCAGGTAGATGTGACCAGCAAGAGACGGTCCCTCAGATAACCTGGTCCCAAATCATGAAGGGCTTTAAAGGTGACAATCAGCACCTTGAATTGCACCTGGAAGCAAATCGGCAACTAGTGCAGCTCCCGCAGGAGAGGTGATACATGTGCACATCAGGGTCTGCACAAAACCATGCGGGCCTCTGCATTTTGCACCAACTGGAGCTTCCGGATGCTCTTCAAGGGCAGCCCCATGTAGAGCGCGTTGTAATATTCAAGACGGGAAGTGACTAGGGCACGAGTGACCATGAGTAGGGATTGTCAGTCCAGGAAAGGGTGTAACTGGTGCACAACCCGCAGTTGCACAAAGGCCCTCCTGGCCACGATCGCCACCTGCTCTTCAGGCAGGAGTCACGAGTCCAGGAGAACCCCTAGATTACACACAAGGTCTGTTTGGGGTAGTGCCACCCCATCCAAGTCCAAAGGTGGCAATTCTCCATGAGCCAACGAACCCCAAACCCAGAGCCACTCAGTCTTGCAAGGGTTTAGTTTCAACCCGTTGCTCCCCATCCAGCTCCTTACAGCCTCTAGGCACTGCAAGAGAGAGGACACGGTATCACTTAACTCACCGTGGGCCGATATATACTACTACAATAATTACTCTGGCCTAGGAGGAGGTTTTAAAAGAATCTTTGTAATTCCTAAAATATTGTTTCTATTGCAAGGGAACAACAAGGGTGGCTTATCAGTTTCTCCGACTCCTGTGAAAATTCTAACACAGGTAGTTGTTTAGTGCCCATTTACACTTATAGTAGCGATGGAAACTATTTTTACGGCCGATCGTCATATTTATGGTTTTCGCAGGTCTGCAAAGCAAAGCTAAAGCACAGATGTTGTTTCACTTAGTGACTGCTTTGCAGTTGCTGGTCCCAATTTTGGTTGCCAAATGAGGATTATCTGTATTATACTCCGTTATAAAGTTGGGAATTTAAATCCGGCGATGTATATAAAAACAATATTAACATACGAATTGATAGCACCGCAAAAATAATTTTGCTCTCGCATTCCACGGTTGTTGTTTTTTTTAAAAAAAGAAAGCCAAACCTACATTTTTCACTGAATTAAAATAGAAGCTATTTTTTTTCAGCCTGTTTTCTCCAGATACATGAAAGTACTTCATTGTATTAAAGGGTGACTTACTTTATGTCAACCTGGGGAGACAACAGTTGGAGCCTGGTATAAGCAAACATCCAAGCATAGCTCACTGCAGTGGGACAGTGTTTTGGAAGATTTTCTTGTTTCATCAGACTGGAAAGGCTAATAATCCAGGGGTCCTGACCCTGAGACACATGTGCAAATATCCATATATGTGATGGACTGATGACATCAAATTGGTGGCTGATAGGAGAAGAGCTCCAGTCAATTAATGTTTGTAAATCTATTGAACTGGGACAGTACAATAACATAGTCTGTGTATGGAAACAAAAATAGATTCATTTAGCTCACCGAAAATGCTTTAAAAATGGTATCTGAAGCTACGGGCATACATAACCTAAGGCTATTCCCATTGCAAAATGAAAATGGCTTATTTGGAAAAAACAAAGTACTATATTTGGAAAAAGACGCAAATATTCCTTTTAGGTAAATTCAGTCAGATCACAGTTTACAGAGCAATGTACAAACTTTTCTTATCCTGCTCCCCTCTCGCAACACAAATGCTCCCTCTTGTTAGAATTTACTAATTGTAATTAAGTAATCATATTAACATTAGCAGAGGTGACATATAGGAACTCAGGGATTTTCAAAGAAAAGAAGGAAAGGCTAGGAAACTTAATTTTACACAATTAAGATATTGGTATCATTACATCTCTGATGGTGAGGACACAAACCAATGTACAAAATAAGATTATTCTCTTAGAAGTGGGGGGGAAAGACAGTAATCTCTAGCTGTTTTAAAACAATTGTTCTTAATGTACAGGCACTATAGAATGTTATCAATGCAGGTATTTCAGTACACAAATGAATTGGCCTTTCAGAAATAGCCTCATGCTGAAATGGCGTTTGTGTGTGTGTTCCTTGCTAGAGTGGTTGAAGGGATAAGAAGATTTCATCCCTGTGGTGTCAGTCCCTTTAGCTCTTATGTAAACTCTTTTCAATTGTAATTGTCTTTATGTTTATCACTGCATCGTTTGTAGGCTTCCCAAATCATGGTGAGATGGGTTGCATATAAATTTAATGAATAAAATGAAGACATACATAGCTATTGTTAGATCAGGCTAGTCCAGAAAGGTAGGTAGTGACTTACTAATTGCAGTTTTATTAAAATGTTACTTGCTATCGATGCCAACAAAAATATCAGGGAACACTCCTAAATTGTGAACCTGATCTTTCACAACTAGTTAAATCCCAACTGCAGAGCCTGGCTTTCTATTGCAATTCTTTGTTTAGATTTGATTTAACTTGCTCATTCCCATGAGTCATTCACAAGCTTTAATTTAAAGTGCGACTGAAACTTAAATGGCAATTTTCGAAGTATCTTCAGATTTCAGTTTAGATCAGGGGTGTCAAACTCGATTTCATTGAGGGCTGCACCACGGTTGTGTTTGACCTTGGGGGCCTGGGGTGGGTATGTGGCCAGCTCAACGTCACTTGTGTTGGGGATGCCTGTAGGCCTGAGCCAGTGGTGAAATGTAAAATTTGTTACTACCGGTTCTGTGGGCATGGCTTGGTGGGTGGGGTGGGGTTAATGTGACTGGGTGGGCGTGGCCAACTTTTTTTTTTTTTTACTTTTAAAACCATTTTTTCTACAACGTCTTTGGCCGAAGAGGTTGCAGAAAAAAATGCTTTTAAAAGCCTCTGACGATCCCAGCTGAGCCGCGCAATCATCAGAGACTTTTTTTTTTACTTTTAAAAGCATTTTTTCAGCCGAAGAGATTGTAGAAAAAATGCTTTTAAAAATAATTTAAAAAGCGTCTGATGATTGCGTGGCTCAGCTGGGCATGGGGGGGGGGCAGGGATTTTTACTACCAGTTCTCCGAACCACCCGCTGCCATCGCTACCGGATCGGGCGATCTGGTCTGAACCGGGAGCATTTCACCCCTGGCCTGAACGCTCTGCCAGTGAAAATGGGCTCCCGAGCTCCGTTTTTGGCTGCAATGGCCTCCTGCAACCGTCTGCCACCGAAAACGTTTTTGCTGGGAGAAGCACTGCAGGCCAAAGCTAAGCACCCTGCAGGCCGGATCCGGCCCTGACACCCCTGGTTTAGATGATAACAGCATACTTGAGGCATCTCATTCCAGAGCTTGGATGATCTCTCAGTCTACTATAACATAAAGGTTCAACCCTCTCTAGAGTCTGCAGCAGGGGTCTCCAACGTGTGGGCCATGAGGGCATAGTAAACGAGCCACGGAAATTTTTTATTTTTTAATTTTTTATTTATATTTATATGCCGCCCTTCTCCGGAGACTCACGGCAGCTTACAATGTGTTAAGCAATAGCCTTCATACTTTTTGTATATTTATACAAAGTCAGCTTATTGCCCCCACAAACCGGGTCCTCATTTTACCCACCTTAGAAAGGATGGAAGGCTGAGTCAATCTTGAGCCTGGTGAGATTAGAACTTGCAGTAATTGTAGGCAGCTGGATGTTAAATGCTGCCTTAATAGGAGGCATTAGCCTGCTACGCCACTCAGGCTCTTGGCCGGTGAGTGGGCACACACATCCTCATTTGTGTGAGCAATGGGCAAGTGCATGCTCACATGCTGCATTTATGTGAGCAGCAGATGTGCGTGCACTCCGCTCGCACATTCTTTCTTGAAAATGAGCAGCAACAGCTATTATATAGACAAAAGACACCTGCATTTTCAGTTTTAAGTGTGGACTTGGGATAGCGTTGAAGAAAAGCAAATATTCTGATTTCATTTGCCAAAGTAAGCTGTCCCTTACTCAGAGTGATTATTTTATCTACCAGAAGGACAACCCTAAATTTAATACTTCATCGGCATTATCCTTCAAACAATAGCTCTACATGGGACTCCCCTTGGGGTACACCCGGAGGCTCCAACTGGTGCAGAATGCGGCCGCGCGGGGGATTATGGGAGCGACAGGGCGCTCCCATGTGACTCCTCTCCTGCGCGAGCTGCACTGGCTCCCGGTGGAATTTCGGGTATGCTTCAAGGTGTTGGTGATCACCTTTAAAGCACTCCATGGCTTAGGGCCGGGGTATTTACGGGACCGCCTTCTGCCACCAATTGCCTTCCATCGGCCAGTTCGCTCCCACAGAGAGGGCCTCCTCAGGGTGCCGTCAGCCAGACAATGTCAGCTGGCGACCCCCAGGGGGAGAGCCTTCTCTGTGGTGGCACCTACTCTCTGGAACGATCTACCCCCAGAGATACGAGTGATCCCAGACCTCTGGACTTTTCGTCGGGCCCTGAAAACACACCTTTTTCAGTTAGCCGGGCTGGCCTGATTTTATTTGGTTTTAAAATTCGACATTGATTTTAAATTGGAATATTTTAATCTATATGGGCCAAATTTTATATAATTTATTTTAAATAATTAGTTTTAACTTTTTTGTATAATTGCTTTATTATGGCTGTTCACTGCCCTGAGTCCGAAAGGAGAAGGGCGGTATAAAAGTTTAATTAATTAAATAAATAAATAGAGAAAGGAAGAAATACGGATAAAAATTTCCCCACCTTCTCAACCTACAATTGCCAACTCCTACGGTACCCTGCCCCCCCATGCAAATATGTGAGCATTGTACTTGTATATGAAAGTATGTGCTTGAAGCTACACTTTAATAGCTATGGATTAAAATTATTAACTGCCTGTAAAATAAACCACCACGTATAACATTATTTCCCTATGCGCATATAGTGATCATTCTCTCTTACTCACAGAAGCAAAGAGACTCTTCCCTCCTTCCAGAAGAAAACCAGTAAAATATAAGGAAAAAACAGCATGTTGAGATGGGGAAAGGGAAGGGATAGTTGCACTAGAAGGGAAATGAAGAGAAAGCGATGAACCAAACTGATGAGGTGAGAGAAAGAGGCAACTAAACAGGGAAAAAAATACAGGAGAGAAAAGGAATGAGGCCGGGCCCAGCCATTTCCAATTTTGAAGCAATATCTGCAACTATTTGCATCTCCCACCCATTCAATTATTCTCAGCAGCATCTACTATTCTCAATGTCTATGGAGATTCTCAGTCATCCAGGTCAGGATTGTCCCGAAAGGTACTTTTTCAAAAGGCAATTGTTTTTTCTTGAAGAAGTCTGTCTTCTCATCCAAGAAGTTTCTTCAGTTCAGAACTCAAGAAGGATTGAAGAAGCTTCTTGGATGAGAAGGCAGACTTCTTCAAGGAAAAACAAAGTCCAGTTGCCTTTTGCAAAAGTACCTTTGGGATTACAATTCTCAATGAACACACCAGCTCTCCATTCCTGTAATCACGTGAAAGGGTAAATATGGCAATTAGACATTTAGTTTAGGCTTATAGGCTTTTTGAGATTTAAAACGTAGTGTTCAATATTTATTTCAGTATGTACAGGTAGTTCTCGACTTACAACAGTTCATTAGGTGACCATTCAAAGTTACAACTAAAAAAATGGACTTATGACCATTTTTCAGAGTTACGAGCTTTGAAGCCTTCTCATGATAATGTGATCACAATTCAGGTGCTTGGCAACTGGTTCATATTTATGACCACTGCTGGGTCCCAAGGTCATGTGATCCCGTTTTGCGACCTTCGGATAAGCAGTCAATGGGGAAGCCAAATTCATTTAAGAACTGGGTTACTAATTTATCAGCTGCACTGATAACGGAATCAAGAAAGGTTGTACAGTGGAGCAAAACTCACTTAACAAATGTCTCGCTGAACAGCAGAAACTTTAGGCTTAATTGTGGTCATAAGTCGAGGACTACCTGTACAGGACTTGCTATACTGGTAGTTCTCAATTTACGACCACAATTGAGCCCAAAATTTCTGTTGCTAAACAAGACAGTTGTTAAGAAAGATGACCTTTGTTGCCACAGTTGTTAAGTCAGTAAATGCAGTTGTTATGGGATTCATTATGAAAATCTGGCTTCCCCATTGACTTTGCTTGTCAGAAGCCACCTGGGATGGTTACCAATGGTGATCCCATGACTCCAGGACAGTGCAACTGTCATAAATGCACGCCAGTTACCAGATGGCTGAATTTTGATCACATGATCCTGGGGATGTGGCAATGGTTGCAAGTGTGAAACCTGGTCATAAGCCACTTTTTTCAGGGCCATTGTAACTTCGAACAGTCACTAAATGAACAGTTGTAAGTAGAGGACTACCCGTACATTATAATGTGCATTATATGTATTAAGTAAAGCCAAAAATTAATCAATCGTTAAGCATTTGTTATTCTTCACAATTTCTAAAGAGCGAATCTTACCTGGTCAGCACCAGTGAGATGTATGAAACTTTCCAGAATTGATGAACTCAATCTGTCCATTACATCTATGGCCAACTCATCATCACCCTAAGAACACAAATATCTGATACATGACAAAGCCAAGGCAACATTCAGATAAACACAGACGCACAATAACAATTTGCTTACCTTAGTCATGTCTAAAACGGTGAAGAGAGCTCTTATTTCCTTCAGACAACTGACAGCTAGTCTTCTAGTGGCAGATCTTGTGCTGCAAAGGATAACCAACGCAAAGCCTTCAACCACATGGAACACACTCGAATAAGGGGTCCTTTCCAGGGAAAGGGTAGGAGCAGTTCCATTGGCTACGCCACGCTAAAAGGGGAAAAATAGAAATGACTAAAATCAATGGGATCTATTCATTTGTATTTATGCTTTCCGAATACTTAAAGGTAAAGGTTCCCCTCGCACATACGTGCTAGTTGTTTCCAACTCTAGGGGCGGTGCTCATCTCCGTTTCAAAGCCGAAGAGCCAGCACTGTCCAAAGACGTCTCCACGGTCATGTGGCTGGCATGACTAAACGCCAAAGGCACACAGAACTCTGTTACCTTCCCAACAAAGGTGGTTCCTATTATTCTACTTGCATTTTTTTACGTGCTTTCGAACTGCTAGGTTGGCAGAAGCTGGGACAAGTAATGGGAGCTCACCCCGTTATGCAGCACCAGGGATTCGAACCACTGAACTGCCAACCTTTTGATCGACAAGCTCAGCATCTTAGCCACTGAGACACCGTGTCCCTTACTTAGGGCCATATAAAAGCCCGATGGACACTTTTACCTCCATGCAAACAAATTGGACAACATTTTCATCTTGTTGTCCAATGTGATAAGGGTCAGGCACTTACAAGAATACGACCAACTATTGCACAGTATAACCATCTATGTATTCACATAGCTAACATAATGCTCACATTCGTGGGAATTCATTACTCAATTAAAACACATAAATTCATATAGTGTAATTGTACCTGAGTTTCTTGGTTCTTGTTTTGTATTTGGACTGCTTGCTTCCACTGACTGATCAGCTGCACCAACATCTTAACTGCATTGTCCAGGAGAGTAGGATGCAAATCAGTGACTTCACGGACAATAAAATAAACAAATCCTGACAAAACATCTTCCCGCCAATCTGGAAAATCCAGCATTAATGCTTGTAAAGTATTGAAAGCCAGTGCACGCAGTTCTTCATCCATGTGAATGGTCAGCCTGTTGACAATTTTTTATTTTTTAGAAACCAATGAAGAATTAACCTACCTATT
Source organism: Ptyas mucosa (assembly GCA_012654045.1). Classification (NCBI taxonomy): domain Eukaryota; kingdom Metazoa; phylum Chordata; class Lepidosauria; order Squamata; family Colubridae; genus Ptyas; species Ptyas mucosa. The sequence continues at coordinate 3,901,798 of WNWU01000068.1, forward strand.
ATAAAAACAAGTTAATTCTGAAGAAGACAAAAGGCAATATATAGGATTGGAGTGGTAATTTGGCAATCCTTGCATTATGCACAGTTAGCAACGATGCCTGGTACAGATGTAGAACTGCAGATGATTTAACTGTGATTAAATTACTTCTGAAACCAGAAGTAAACTATAAGATCACTCTTTTCCCAAGTTCTTCTACTCCCTGGAATGAACTCCTGTCCTTTCACTATTACCTTTCAGTTAGGTTTTATTCATCCTTATTACTTTAGAATTAAATATACTTTGTGTATCATTAGCACAGGTACTATTGATTTGCCTGCAGCCATCCCAGATCAGCAGTCTACCAGCTCTGAGCCACATCTCTGCCAGACAATAGATGAAGCTGCGACTTGAACTGAATTTGAATTTAAAACCAATTCAAATTCTAAGGTACAATTTGAAACTGTAAAACTCTACATACGAGCAGACCCATATAAATGAAGAGTTAAGTTCTCCTGTATGAACCTGTTCATTAATTGAGATCTACCTGAACCCAACATTTAGATTAACTTTAATGAGTAGCCAATATTTATAGATAAGCCTTAATCGTGGAATACTCTCTGCTAACCTTTTACATTTTAAGCAGCAAATGAGAATATTTTGTTTTCATCTTATAACGTATATCTTAGATTGTAAGGTATTTTTCAGAATAATTCTATAATTTCAAAAACTGATCTTTTGTAAATATCTGAGGAATCTCCAACTATTCATAATTTTGATTTTCTAAGACTATTTTATTTTCTAACGACACTCTGGGGGATAAAAGGAACTCTTGGAGCTAATGATGATAATGGATAATTCCAGACTCTCATTTTTAAAAATTACAATAATTTTATCTTAAAGTTTGACAAAGAGATAAAACAGAGATGTCTGAGGATGCAATGGGCTCTCTATTGTTTACTCCAGTAAAAGCCTGGCTAGTCCTACCTTGCAAGCAGTTCAATAAGGTCATTTCTGCTCATTCCATCTGGAATCAGTCTTGGGATAGCAGCGATACAAGTTCTAAACAAATCAATTTTTGGTTTTCTCTCACCCCTGTGAATGAGAATATTACATGAGCTTATTTCAAGGGACTAGATTGATTGTATATCCACACCAACTTAAGAATTTTATTTTAATTTCAACTATTAAGTTATATATTTTAACTGCTCTACAGAAAGATAAACAATTATATATATATTTATAATGATTAAGCCCTGATGGAAACAATGGCTTATTACACTAAACAATAAAAATAAAAGCCATGATGACCACAGAAAAGAAAAAAAAATGAAGCAATGTTTTTATTAGGTCAACTGAAAGTTTATGGAATGATTACAGATTTCTGCTGATTGTCAAAAACAGCTCTTGTACTCACCATATCTCATAAGAACTAGCAGGCTAACTATGTACGTAAACTGACATTGCAAAAGTGAGATGTTACTTAGAAAATAGGGAATTTCTTCTGTATTATAGCAACAAAACAATTGGCAAGAGATGTGAATATAATTTCACCTCAGATTAACTTTCTTCTTCTTTCTTCTTTTTCTTGTTTTCTATATGACCTAAGAACCCAATCAAAGCCAAGGCAAAGATGACCACACCTGCCCAGGAAGACTGAGCACAACACAGGTAAACATATCATCTTGCTACCTCATTGCTAGTTTTTCAGTGGATTGCAGCTCCCAAAACACACTAGATGCTTTCCAGTGACTAAGTTTCTTTACAGGATCAAGCTCTGACTTTAGGCTCCTGGCAGATAGGAGATTGCATGCCTCAGCTTCTTAAAGCTTCTACAGTTTGTTTGTTTTTTAAAGCTATAGATCCTCTATGGTATGAGGGGGTCCACATCAACGAATAAAGAGACATAAAAGCTTTATCAAAGTCTGGTTTCATTGATAGATCATTCTGTAGTCAGTTTTAAACTAACTTGTCAGGTGACATACCAGTTAAATCGAATTGTCAGATAAATCCAGATAGTTTCTAGAATATGCCTGGGTAATTCTCCACTATCTCTGCTAGCAAAATGTTATAATCGCTATTTTAGTTATTAATATTGTTATTTACTAAATTTATTATGGCCACCACCCACTTGAAAAAAAGACCCTGGACAGCTTACAACATTCAAACCTTAACTAGTTAAAACACAGCAGCAAAACACTGGCAATCTAGACTAAAAATAAACTTTTTATTAATAAAGATATCATTTGGTAACTTTTATTTAAAGTTTAAAATAACTGCACTGAATTAGTTGCACTTAATGTGCTACTTACGTGATCATATCTTCAGGTTCTTTATTGGTCATCTGCACACTCGTCATGCACATTGGCCTTCCAACTTCTTTGTCCAGATGCCTAAGTATGCTATCTAGTGCTTTCCTTACTTGAGGATAGTATATCGACATTCCTGAAAGAATAAGTTCAAATCATTTATTTCTTAAATGATTCTTGGATCTTATTAGACGCAAGTACTGTACACATGACTTAAAAAGAAATACCCCTGCGTTTTATTTTAAAATATTTTTAAAGTCATAAATTTAAATGGGGCATCTGACTACTCAGATATTGGTTAAACGTTTTAAAAATATTTATTCAATTTATTCTGACGTTATTAGTATCCCTGAATCCAGCTTGAAGAAACAGAACTGTATCCCTTCCCAGTTTAAAAGCTGAAATTGGGGACAGGATGAGAAATAGGTCCTGCGGTTGGACTTCTGAAGCATTCCAGATTCAGGCAGAAGGTCCCAGGTTCTACGTGTTATTACAAGTGCAATAAAATTAGATGCAGGGTAGTCAGAAGAAAAAAGGAGTAAACCCACCTAATCCTTTAAAAAATCCTAATTTTTTTTTTTATTTGATTTATATGCCGCCCTTCTCCGGAGACTCAGGGCGGCTTACAGTGCGTTAAGCAATAGCCTTCATACTTTTGTATATTTATACAAAGTCAGCTTATTGCCCCCACAATCTGGGTCCTCATTTTACCCACCTTAGAAAGGATGGAAGGCTGAGTCAACCTTGAGCCTGGTGGGATTCGAACTTGCAGTAATTGCAAGCAGCAGATGTTAATAGATGTTAATAACAGGGTGCTTTAAACCACTGTACTACAGGCTCTGTAATGAATTACTATAACTGTAATTACTGCAATTATTAGATTCACCACTTTAGGCTTGGCACCTCGCTGGTGTTTTGCCATCAATGAACCAGAGAAGGGAGGTGGGAGAAATGGGGAATAAAAATGTATACCTCGATGGTAGGGGAAAAGCCAACTGAGGAAGAACAGAGGGTTTTGGAATCTGGTCTGTCCTGGCATCTTCAAGGCCATTTACCCTGAGAGTGGAATTTTACCAGCCTAAACACCTCAGCGTTTCCCAAAATATGCCCAATTGGCTACACACAGATGGACCATGTGGGGAGGGCTAGGGAAACTTCAGATTCCATCCGACTCTATTGCAATCAGCATCTCTTGGTAAAAGTACCTTTCGCTTCAATCAAATGGAGTAGAGAGTTTTACTTCCCTAGAGGACCCGACAGGGGCAGGACTGACAACAATTCTGAATTTAACAAATCCAAAGCTTGCCTTTCCTTTGTAACTTCCAGCTATAATAGATGGCCTTGATGGTTGGATGGGTTCTTTCCCAAATATTAACCGCTCCGAGTGTCAGAAAATAACACAATATTTCATTGATATTCTGAGTTTCTGTATGAATGAGCGTAATGTTAGGGAGAGCCTCCAGCCTTCCTCAAGCTTAGATAAAAAGCAGGATTTCTCACAAAGTTAAAAAATACTTATGCAAATGCTTTTTGGTACTTAAGTGTTGCTACAAAACATTGTACTATTCAAAATCACAAGCAATTAATGTGGTTAATTTGATTGTGCTTAAAAAAGTTACTTTTCTATCATTCACTTTTTTTAATAATAAACACATTATTCCTTTCCCAAACCATAAATCACTCACCTATAACTTTTGCTTCTTCGTCAGTCAGAGTTTTATTAAGGAAAATTTTCTTTACACGGAGAGTATTTCCTGATGGAAGGACAACACCTGTAGTTGGCATAGGTGGCTCTCCATCCTTTTGCTGCAAACTGTCTGCTATCACAAGGAAGACTCTGAGGCCTATATTCATTCTCTGCAAAAAACCCAGAGGAACATCTATCAGAAACCAGATTAATGATGTAAAATGAATAAAGGTAGCCGCTCTCCAACTCATCGTCATCTGCCATACCCGTATTTAGCAGAATGGAGCTTTTGTTTTATAAAATATCATTCTCCCAAGACACACAAATGACATCTCACTTAAATTAAGCACTAAATGGCTTTTTAAAATCTGCTTTAAACTAGACCAGTTCTTGTGTTTCTATTGGCTAAATGAATAGCCAATAGCCAGCCTTACAAGGAGTCATTTATGTATGATTAGCATAACCTAGCCATGAATATCCAAGAAGAGGGAACATCACATGTCATGATGTAATTTGCGTAATTTGTGCAACGATGCCAGGCCACATTATATTATTATGGCTGTATTCCAGAAACTGTTAACATGAATTGATTTTGGCTTTGTATGACATTTAAACATCTGTTATGATTTGTAAACTACAATTTATGACTTAAGTGTGACATCTGAAGCCAGACAATTTTAGCTCATTCAGCAAGTATGGGAAAAATGTATGGCTTTGGAAATGATACCCAAATCTATCGAAAGTCAGTTTTTTCAGACACATATGCTTTCTTCCTCCTTTTGCAGAAAGAAGAAATGTTTCACTTCAGCCAATTCCAAATGTGTTGTTGTGTTTAAATTCAGAATTTAAAATAAACCTTATTCAATTGCTAAACACAAATATTACAAATGCTACATTGTTAAGATGGTATGTTGAATTGGTTTGTTATAACCAGAATACTTAGTTTGCCAAGCACATGAAAGGATTGGCCAAGGAGAACAAAATCTTGACTTACTTCTTCACATAACTGCAAAGACAGATAGGAGGAGAAAGGAGCTTATCCTTAAACTCAGTGTTTAACACAGTTTTCCTTTTGCCCTAGTTTATCTTTGTGTGACCACAATCTCTAACAAAGAATCCAAAGATGATAAGATACCAGCATAGATAGTAAATAATTGGACTAATTAGGTAAAGTTTTAGAACTGGAACTGGGCCTTCAATCAGTCAAATGCATGGTGTGGATCAACACCTTTAAATGGTGGTTCCGGGCGCTCTTTTTGGCAGCCCCTGGTAGTTACCTCTCCCTGGTGTTAGCTGACCCCTATACTTCTCGATGGGAGAGGGAACTGACGAAGAAACTCCACCTGTTAGCCTTTTCGGGGGATGCCATGGGAGACTATGGCCTTAAAGATGCCCAATCTAGGGTAGTCCAACGGCTTGTGGATATAGACCTGCAATATCTGAGAGCTAGAGCTAATAAGGCCTGCTCCCCTCTGATCTTCAGCCAATTTAATAATTATGGTCTGAGGATGGCTTCATATTTCTATACTCTAACCATCCCTAAGTATAGAAGAGTCTTCTCCCTTGACTGTTTTAACGTCTTGCCTTCAGCATTGCTGGACGGACGATTCAAGAGGCTCCCGATGGGCGAGCGGCTATGTCCCTGTGGTAGAGCGGAGGTCGAGACTGTGGAGCACGTCCTTCTACACTGCCCAATGTACAACGTAGGCAGGACTAATTTGATGTCCCTCTTAGAGACAGATCTCTGTGGGCCCAATGCTAGTGATTTGGCCTTGTACTGTTTAGGGGATGGCTCCTCATACACTACCTCTCAGGTCTCAAAATTTTTTTTAAGAGCCATAACCATTAGAGGAGAGCGCTGTTGCCCCCCTCGGCCGGGGCTTCTGGTGACCAGCTGTTCGTGATGTTGCTTTCTCTATGTTTTTCTGTAGTATGCTTGCATTTTGGTCTGTGACCGTAAATAAAGTTATATAAAGTTTTAGAATTTGTTTTCCTTTTGTTTTAATCTTTTTCAGAAGTGGTTTACCAGTGCCTACTTCCTAGGGCAGAAAGAGAATAACTGGTCCAAAGTCACCTAGCTGCTTTTCTCTCTGAGATGGGATAAAAACTCAGAGTTTCCCAGTTTCTAGCCTGATGCCTTAGCCACTATATCAAATTAGCTGTAGCATTTCTAAGAGACCTTCATTACATTATGTGTTTATAATCTTATTAAAAACAAACTGCATACAATATTTTAGTTTCTCTTTTTTACCTCGGGATTAATAGTGAAGGTTTTCGGGGATTTTCCCACACTGAGAAGATCAAAAATTATTTCTTTCATTGCAAAATCCAAACGTTCCTGGGGGGGGGAAAAATCACAACTGTATAAAACTTTTTATAAATATGCTAAACAATTTTAGGAAAAATGCTAATCTTGACTTTCATGGTAACTGGCATAAATCTAATTAATGTTGTTTATTTTTATTTATTTAAGAAAAAAAAATATCTTCCCAAATTACTCTCATTTTCCCCATTTATTATGGTAAATGTAAGTTGTAATGTAAATTATTTAAAGATATTTCTACTACCACATGTTGATCAAGGTCCCACAAAAATATGTGCCTAAATTTAAGATTATCTGAAGCTCAAATCTTTTCTCCTGCATAGGCAGCTATCAGCCGGCATTACATATTTTATATCACTGGATTTCAAATTTTGTAACTTTTTTTTTACAAGAGGTATATTAGAAATTTACCAGTGTAGAAATCAGGAGTGGCATACAAACGTTTCTAAAAGGCAACTGTATTTCTTCACTGATTTCTATCCTTTGTTCTGTATGTGCCACTGAGCGTGTTCAAAAATGACTGAAGATCAAGAGTGGCTGACAGATTGATGTAATTATTAATCCAAAATCCTATAAGCAAGTCCTGCTACATGGGGGAATGTGACAACTTCAAAAACCAGAAAGCTATAGTATTTGTTATGTATGAAAACCTAAACTTTAAATCTTCTGTTCTTTAACAGTATCTCTGAGTAGTTTGGGCAAATTCTTGTGTTTCAATCTAACATACATCACAGCTTTCTTGGAAGGTTAAAAATATGTCAGTTAAAAGTTCTTGTAGAACATTTAAGGTTTAAATAGGGGAATGAGCAAATTTTGAAATATTTCAGGCAATTATCACATTTGGGCTAAAGCTTTTATAAAGAGGATTTACCTGAGCAATGAACTGAATAATTTTTACAAATATGTTCAGAGGTGTGTCTCGAGGGACTACACTGCGAGAGCCTTTTGGAAAAAGTGCAGATACTATGCCCATCAGACGGCTGTACAGAAAAAGATGTAGAAGAGAATATTGAAAAATCCCATTAGCAACTCTACCAAAAGGCAGCCACAGCCCTTTTAACATTATCAACATTTTAGTACATTAAACCAAATGGCTTACCTCTGCGTTACAGTGTTGCTTTCACATTTTATTCTAATAACATAAACCCATAATAATCTATATAGCGATTCCAGTGCAACTCGAGACATTTTCGGGTCTTTATTCTGTAAAAAACATTTTTAAAAAAACTGTTACTATTGCACATAAGCCTCACTGCAGATAATTATTTAGTAGTAGCTCTAATAACCAAGACATTCCTAAAATTATACTTCAAGTTCCTGCAATGGCAAAACACTGAGCACTCAAATTAACGTAAAGACATTAAAGTTAGGGAGAAATTGATTCTCTGTATTTTTTTTTTCATAAACATAAGAACCATATCAATATTTGTAGTTTAAGCGAAGTGTTGTTTCGGAATGTACTTTGTAAAACCTGTCCCAGAAATAATCCAATATGATTCCCATCCCATTGCCCTGCATGTTGCAGAAAATGTCTTCCTCCACAGAATACTACGTGGTCAGAAAATCAAAGCTATTTCAGTCTTTATTTAAAATGAAAACATGCTTTCTGGTTAACTCAGAGGAAATATTTAAAGAAAAAGGTATCAAATAGTAGTAATAATAACACAGTATCTTTTCTAATAATACTAACAAATAATACTAACTTATAATACTCTTTTTGAGATACGTTAAAACAAAACTGCTTGTTCTAGAGAAGGAAATAAAATATACAATGAAACAACAGAAAAACATGAAGCAAAGCAATTTCTTACTTTACTATGACAGCATATTAACTCACCTGAAGTGTTTCTATTTGTTTTCTGATACTGTTGTTAGATGGGATCTAAATAAAGCAATGCAAGACAGCAAAACATAACAAACATGAGAATGGGAAGCACATGCATGTTAGATGAAAAAATAAAAAGGACAAACAGAAAGCTGTTTACTGGGGCTCCATTCAACAGAAATATTTTGACAGAGAAAAACTCCATTTGTATAAGCAATAGCAATAGCGCATATACTGCTCAACGGTGCTTTATAACACTCTCTGAGTCAATAATCTGAGTCCTCATTTTACTTATCTTGGAAGGATGGAAGGCGGGGTCGACCTTGAGCCTGTCAGGATTGAACTCCTGACAACGGGCAGAGTTTGCCTGCAATACTGCATTCTAACTACTGCACCACCATGGTTATACACATGATTTGGATACCACAGTACTGTAATTCAGTGACCTTAATATATTTATATGTTATTTGCAATATCTCACAGTCACTGTTTAGAAATTATGTGCAAGAATAGTCTACATCTAAACTTGGATTATCAATTTTATTTATTTATTTATTTATTAAATTTATATACCGCCCTACTCCCGAAGGACTCAGGGCGGTGTACAGTTGAACGAAATATACATGTAATAAAGGAATTGAAAAAACCGATTTAAAAATACAATTAAATAGTTAGGTTCAGATATAGAATTGAATTAGATCATTTCAAATTTATGGGGCAGATTCAGAATATAAAATTTAAAGTAGTTTTAGACGAGGTTAGGTCAGGCCGGCCTGCTTGAAAAGAAATGTTTTGAGGGCACGGCGGAATGCACGAAGATCTGGGATTATCTGAATCTCCGAGGGCAGCTCATTCCAGATGGTAGGTGCTCCCACAATGAAGATGTGAACAATTTTAGACATTTTAAAAATAGCTGCTGGAATTCCAACATAGAAAATTGATCACTCTTAAGATTGTCTATAAACATTTTTTTTATTATTTTCTTTTATAATTCTAAAAAAATGGAAAAATAATATTTTCCTATTCTCCTTAAAGTCTATTTTCTTTCTTTCTTGGTTTACAAATATTTAAAACTACTTGTATTTCCTTTATGGCCTAACCATCTATTAAGCAGACTACAATCTTAGGCAGTAAGGAACAAATTTTACTGAATTTAGTGGGATTAACTTCCGGTAGACATGCATAGGATTACACTGCTAATTCTCTTTAATCTAAAGATTGCTCCATACACCCACCAAGTTATTATCAATTCACTTAAACCCCATGATAACAAATGGAATCATGTATCAGGTGCAATCAAATCCAAGTATTATGAAATTAATTGTATTAGGATAAAGATCCCCAAAAATTCAATAACTGGAAGTTCTGAGTTGCTCATCCACGTTTTCCTGCATTAAGGTAAGCAGGCTGATAATTAAAAAGTTTTGTCAACCAGCATTCTGAGACATATCTTAAAAGATATGTTATTAGTTCTGACGCTTTATTTATATATACTCTGTATTAGTTTTATTCTGAGTTGTGATAATTTACTACTTAATAATGTTTTAAAACAATTAAAACATGTTAAGAGAAAATAATAGAGAACTGGATTTACCTGGCAGCTTAGTTAGTTAGTTACAGAATTTGAGCATAATTATGTTTCTATTGTAAAATCTCAGTATCTTGAATATGCATGAATTATTTTTTCAAATCTGATTTCTTTTTAAAAACTGTAATATTGCAGGTTTTTAATGAGCAAATTAATTTTAAAAATTAAATACAAAATAGTGTAATAGCTTTAGTTCCTTCTATTGAATAGAGCCACATCATAAAATGTTATGTTGTTAGGGGAACAAAACTATATTAAAATATGTGGTACATGCTATATGACAACTAAAATCCCCGACAATGGAAGTTTTTATTTGCCCATTGTCAGCAGTGTGATATTTCTAAATAAGAAAATTAAAAAGACACTTGCATACCCCTTTATATTTAACACATAGCAACAGCAGGTAGACAGAGACAATAAAAGGGGAGGTGTTGCAAAAGAATTGCCATTGTGTAAAGAAATACGCACAACCTTGACAAAGTAAATAGCAAGAGAAAGAATACTATCCTAACACATCCAACTGTTGAATTGTTGTTGTTACACAATTTAAAGCTAGGCAGTTGTGAATTCAAGCATTAACAGTAATATTATTAACCAAGTCAATGAAGCGCGTATATTATTCAAATGTTACAGTGACAATAATTAAAAAGTGCTTTTAGATTTTCCATTAAAGTTGATGTGACTCTACAAATGGATGGCATCGTAAACAGGGCTATGGGGCACACTATACATTATTGGAATGGTGAATGTTCCACTACCCTATGACTTCAAACTGATATCTCCACAATAACAAAAACAGAACTCAAAAGAGAAAGCAAGGTTACATACAACATCTAATACTCTGTTCTGATCTCTGATGCAATTGCTTTTCTATCTGCTCTTTCCCCCCCTCCTTCAGACTCCTGTGTATTAACAGGAGAAAGGGTGTTTTGATAATAGATCATCTATTTCAGTGATGAGCAACCTACATTAACATAAAGCTCCTCAGCCCTGTTTCTGTATTTTCAGAGTATTTTTTTTATATCACTGAAGTTCAGTGTCAACACTATTTATTTTGGAACATATGATCCTCCCACCCACTTTTTAAAAATAAGATTAAGAGGCTAAGTAGCTGATTTAAGATTCTGTAATCTTTAAACATTATTCCCCTCCCCTTTTGTTCAATCTTGATTCTTGAAGACGCAGACAAGTCCCTGCAGCATTTTTTTTCAGAGGTGGTTTGCCATTGCCTCTTTCCTAGGGCTGAGACATAGTGAATAGCCCAAGATACCCAGCTGACTTTGTGCCTAAGGCAAGACTAGAACTCACACTCTCCTGATTTCTAACTTGATGCCTTAACTACTACACCAAACTGGCTCTCTTTAGTGCCCGTAACCTCCCATTAAAATGCAAACAGCTTGATATTTTAGCATCCAACCTGGGGCAATAAATAAATGTAGAAACAAACAAAAAAAGTAAGGAAGTGCAGCTCCTGGCTGCAAAAACATTGCTGATCTTTGGTCAACATCAGAACTGCACTCGAGAAGGCTCTTGGTCTTAGGTACAGCTATTCCAAGCAGTTTCCACTGGAAAGCAATATTTAAAAAGGACTCATGACCAAGTCCAACTTCCCCAAAGTAAATTTCTAAATAACTGGAATTCACAATGGATAAAATGAGCACAGGCAGTATGAAAAATCAATTCTGAGAAATATGCAGGAATAGGTTATTTTGACTTGAAATGGCTTCACATTACAAGCCTTATGAATAGGCCTCAAATAGGTTCCCAAATTGTTGTGAGCTACAAGCATTATATTCTTTCCCTGATTACCTAATTGCAATCAAACCATTTGTTACCATCTGTAATCAACAAGCTCAGAGAACACCAAGGACTCTCCCCTCAGTTCAACCCTGAGTTACAAATATTCTCTTCTATGGGAGCCTTACATTTATTTTATACGGACATTATTTTGTGGTTAATCTAGATTGAGAATATTACTTACTAAATCTGACAGGAGCGTGATGAAACAGTCCTTACCTTCAAATGAGACAGACAATTCTGTAGGAAGATATGCCAGTTATTTAGAAAAAACTGCTTCTGACTGACACACAACAAACAGGTGATCAATGGATACAAAGCCTGTGAGAGAGGAACAATTTGTTACAACTTTCAGAAAAACAAAAAAATAGCATGGCTGGGTTATTAAGCATGCAAACTCAGCCACTGTAAACTTGTAAAAAATGATTAATGGACCAATGAGCTGTATATATTTAACAAATTATGGTGCATTCAATAAAGTGTGGTTAAACGAACCACAGTTGGGTAAATATTTGGCGGTATCTATGATTGCATTCTTACATTAGCCAGAATCCTGATATATAAATGAATCTAAACTATAATAGCAGTAACACTTAGACTTACATACCGCTTCATAGTACTTTACAGCTCTCTAAGTGATTTACAGATGCTCAGCAAACAGCCCCACCCAGGTCCATTTTAAACCAATATGGGAAAACAGCTTTTCTCTTCAAACAAAACTTAACATAGGTTTGGCACCTGAGAAAAGTTTTCTAAACATCAGTTTACAGTACTGAAAATGCTTCCTTCAATTGCTACACATATAGAGAACCAAGATCATAATATTAAATAATTTGATTAAAATGGGATTAAAATAGCTAAAATTGGATTTAAAATATCCTATCAAGAAAAAATCTTGTAGTTCTCTGTCAAATTCTGATCCCAGATATTTGCTATGTGACATACTATCAAATTACATATTTGATATCCTAGACAAAAATTAAACAAGTTAAAATACCAATGAATGCTTCTTTCTTGAGCTCAGCTCAAAAGTTGTCTGATAGAGCATCTCCACAAAATTTTTTAGGCATGGCACATTCACTTCATTTTTAACAGCCTAGAATCAAAAGAAACAGATCTACACTATACCTTCAAGGATAAAAGTAGTAACACAGAAAATGACACAAAGCATGAGTGTCGTGTAATACTTTCTCACAGATTTAAATCCTGCTGTTAAAAACAATTCAGTTATACAACAAAACACTTAGTCCAAGTCCAAACACTTTAAAGATTTACTACATACAAGTCCTACCATAAATAGCAAAAAAAAAAACAAACCCAAAACTAAACAACCCTACAAAAGAGACAGAAAGAACAGCTGTACATTTACTTTAATTCTACTGGTTCCTCTGCTAGAAATGGGGGTGAGGGAAGGAGTTATTCACTGAATTGTGGGAAGGTGAATTTTAATCTTAATTTTACAAGTAAACCCCATAATGGATTTTTTTTTAAAAAAATCACATATTTGGTTGTAAAAAAAGAATTAAACTACATTCGTCATTATCTGTATGGCAAAATACATTCAAATACAAAAAAGTGGATTTTTCAGACCTGTGAACTCCATTTGAGGAGAAAATGTCTCTACTTTTGCATAAATACCATACCCTGTATTTGTGATATAATAAATTATACTTACAGCAGCAACAGGGATGAGAATTTCTACAAACAAACCAGCAAGCGAATGCTTTATGTCTTTATCTTTTACCTCCAAAAAATACTGTGCACATTCCTGCAAGAAAATAGCTATCAGATTTCTGTTGTGCACCATCTTCTTCAGTAAGAATAAATGAAAATAACAGAAACACAAATCCTATTGCAGATAAAAGAACTAGATACAGGTAACAAAATAACTCAGTTTAAACGGGAATGAATTTGGAAACCTTAAATTAGCAGCTTTTCAATGTTTTTATTCTATAAATAAGCTGAAGCTTTATGAACCATTTTTTCCTATGCAAAATTCCAAGTTTTGGAAAACATTACACCACTTTTGCTAATATTTGTGACAAACCAAATGATGACAGTGTTCAACTATTTGTGATACACAATTACACATATTAATGCATTTTTTTCAAGTCTTGAAGACCACTGCAAAATTGATATTTTGAAGTCATTGGAAGCAACCTTCAAAACAATGATTTGGTAAAAAAAACAAAACACAACACCTGTCCAGAATTGGTACTGATTATGCTCTTGCAATGTTATATTCAAAAACATTTTTTCAGGAAAAAAAATCCTATATAGTTTCAGTATGCAAAATGTCATACATAGCCAAATGCTGGCTTCCAGAATTTTACCTAGAGATGTAATGCCTCAACACTACTATTAAAGTAGTTGATTATGTGATAAGCAAGTCATTATACTTCAGCTTGTTTGCTTTCCTTTCTGAAGATTAAGTAGAGTGGACCATAATGTTCTTCTGTTCTACGCTGATTTCAATTGTTGACAAAGAGAAAGATGTTGGGACAAATAACTGAAGAAAGAAACTATCCCTTTTTTGGAATATCGTTAAAAAGACCAAATTGTTGAAACTTTCCAAATGATGGCTTTCCATCACTATTTTTGCTCCTTATGATGTAATTCAAGAATTTATAGCCAGTCTCTAGCGATGGATACATGAATTCAGGAAGTACTTCCTAGAACTCAAGAGTAAAATCCTATTTGGAAACTTATGAGAAACCAGGAAGAATTTTTTAAAGTCAACTTCATCCACACATTCCCAGAGGATTACATATGGTTAACTTTCTTTGAATTTAGATTTCTCCATAGAGTGTCTTTCTGTTTTTTCCCTAATAATATGCCTTTTTTGGGGGGATATTCATTAGTTACCGTGCATAAATCATTAGATTACTAGTTGTAGTGGGTTATACGTTAACATTCTTTACAGGAAATAAATAATATGTAAAACACTACGTAATTTGAATTTTATTTCAGATATGTTGGGATTAGAATTCAAGAATTCAACAGCTTTGTGCTGATAATCAGGTTGGGGACTTTTCTAATTTAGGCTTATTTTCTTTTAACTTTTTAAATGCTGAAGAAGTTTCAACTATCTAGCATAAGGGTGTCAAACTCAAGGCCCGCGAGCTGGATTCGGCCCGTGAGATGCTTAAATACGGTCCGCAGCGCTGGCATGGAAATATCAAAGGACCGGCCTGCAGTGCCTCTGCTGGCCGACACAGCCCTCCGCGGCCCGTTTTGGCCGTCCTGTCTCCCCACCCCACACTCCCAGCCAGCCCGTGGAGAACTACAATGCTAATCTGGCTCTTGAGGAAATCCAGTTTGCCACCCCTGATCTAGCATGTCACACTTCTACCCCATGAGTTGCACTGGTTACCGGAACGTTTCTATGTTCAATTCAAAATGACAGTATAACTTATAATGTCATAGTCCCTTCTTAGTATGGGACTGGGTTATTTGAGGAACCAGCTTTCCTGGATCCCATTAGATATAGCAGGAGACGCATGTTCTGATCCAAACTAATGAAAAGTACCATCTAATGGGGCCGAGGAAGAGATTTTTCTGTATCATCCCCCTGGAGATCAGACTGGAAAAACCACATACTTAAACATTTCCATGTTCTTTTATCTCTGTCTCCACTTTACTATCCTTTACTTCTTTTTCTACTTAATTTTAGGAACCATATAGCAACAATCTGCATTCGTGTATCCTGTAAAGTATATTTTATTATTTATTTATTTATTAGTTCGATTTATATGCTGCCCTTCTCCGGAGACTCAGGGCGGCTTACAATGCATTAAGCAATAGCCTTCATACTTATAAACTAAGGAAGGATCCTAACTATTAATATGATGAAATAGCTTACCTGCATGAATTGAAATGATGCTTCAAAATCTTCCACAGGATACATTTTTACTCTGAAAAACTTCATCCCCATAATTAAGCTGATAATACTTTGTACCACATGAGGGCTCTGTTCCTTTTGCCTCAGTTCCTTTAATTCTGTAACAAATTTTTTTCTAACAGCTTGAAACCTAAGTCAAAAAATAGCAAGATTTTCAAAAAGAATGGATAAAATGATTTCCCATAAAAAGTAAAATAATTGCCCTCGTTTTAAAAATATAGCTACAACCATACAAACAATACTGGGCTGTTAGATTACATTAGGATATATGACAAAATCAATTTGACTTTTAGCAGTGACATCAAAAACATCAAAAAAACATTACTGTGTTTGAGATAGGAAAGAAAAAACATTTTAAAAGAAAATACTCAAAGTGAATGCACTCATTGAGAGATAGTTGCAAAACAATTTATCACTGACAGTTGATTAGTAGATATTAATAGTTACTATTTGTTATGCTAGAAAACACATTATCTGTGATCATTAAGCATTTACAGTTACATGTAAACTTGTGGCAAAGAAGAAATTTTTGAATCTTGAAAAAGAAATTGCTTACTTTGATTGGGCAAGAACACCTATCACTTCTGCATATAAATCTGCAATGATATGGACATTTCCAGTGTTGGTCCCTGAATACCTACAATGAAAAGAAAACCACAAATTTGATCTTAAGATACAATTTAACACAATGCTGCACGTACAGGTAGTCCTCTACTTACAACCACAATTGGGACCTGAATTTCTATTGTAATTTGTTGTGGTTGTGTATTTTGAATCAGACTCAATTTTACAAACTTTTGCACTATTCCTATAGCAACAGCCCCAAGAATCATGTAATCATCATAGAAGAAATTTCCCACATTTGAAACCATCTAGGCAGAATATTAACCGTTGCTAATATTGATTCTTAATTTTACGGTATCCATTCAGGGTTATTTATTAACTATTGTTAACATTTTAGATATTCTTAAATCAGCATTTTAATACTTATTGTGCGATTACTTTGCGATATAGGATTGGAAGGGGTGCTTGCATGTTCTTTCTTGTAGGATGCAGGCCTTTGGAATAAATTTCAACATAGTCAATGGGATGGGTATCTGTTAAATCATGATGTTGTTTAGCCAAAAATGTAAATAAGAAGTTGAACTCAAAAACAACTGCATTAGTGCCACTTCTCTCGAGATACTGGAATAGTCAGTACTCACTCAGAAATATTTAAAGATATTTGGTATCCTAAATATACTTACCCTTCCTTGTGTTTAAAGTGCTTAAAAGCCAAATTTAGAACTTCATGAACTAAAGGGTCAGGCACTGGATGAACAGGTATCTGGAAGAGAAAGGGCATGTACTGTTTATCTTTATGGCTTAGACATTTTATTGGAATGAGATTGGTCATTGGATAAACAGATGTGCAAATATATACAGAAGGGCATATTTTTATTTGGGATCTGAATGAATTAAAATGACATGCTACAATTATGAACTCTTCTTTCCCCACAGAAATATTGATTTCATTTTAATAGAACTATATCTTACAATGCACAAGAAAAAAAACCCCTAGCCTTCGACTCCAGTATTATACTCCATTTCTAAGCAGAATAAAAAGACGTTTAGCTGTTTTTGCAATTAAAAAAAATAGCTTATGTGTAGCGGAAATTAAAGAGCTTACCTGTTTTAGAACTTCTACTAAAACTAAGCAAAAAATAAAATCTACAGCTAAATCCCTTCGTTCAAGTAGATAATCTCTCTCTCGTTGCTGCTCATCTCTGAAACAAAAAACATCAGATATATTTGACATGAGACAAGCTCGTTTTTCCAAACAGAAATACATGTAACTTTTTATGTAGATGCACACAATCAAGGAAGTTACACAAAATCTTTCTACACCAATGCCTATCTTCATCCTGGAATTCCATACTGCTCTTACAATTTGACAGCAGCAAAAAAAAAAAAAAAAAGGAAAAAATCTATTAGGAAATTAAGTTCAGAGAAATATCCAATTGATTACTATTCGAAGTAATAGTAGGAACTGCTACTATTTGTAACTGAGCAAGGAATTACAGTATATAATTTGCTAATCGTTTTTGAGTATCTGAGTTTAAAGTTGCTTACATTTTCCTTCTGTAGCTGTATCAATAATTGATCAGCTCTGGCTGGCTATTACGTAGTATGCATGGCTTTATTCTTTTTAGAAAGTTTACAATCTTCTTTAAACTAATTTTTCCAAACAAATTATTTTTGGTCTTCTGCAATTTTAAGTTGCAGGAATTAAGTTGCTAGAATGGTCTGGTCCTGCACAGTTAATTCATTCCTCATAATATATTTTTTTATTTTTTATTTATTTTTATTTATTTATATTTATATGCTGCCCTTCTCCGGAGACTCAGGGTGGCTTACAATGTGTTAAGCAATAGCCTTCATACTTTTTGTATATTTATACAAAGTCAGCTTATTGCCCCCACAAACCGGGTCCTCATTTTACCCACCTTAGAAAGGATGGAAGGCTGAGTCAACCTTGAGCCTGGTGAGATTAGAACTCGTAGTAATTGCAGGCAGCTGGATGTTAAATGCTGCCTTAATAGGAGGCATTAGCCTGCTACGCCACTCAGGGGCCTTTAATAACTTTAATAACTTTTATTAATTCCATTCAACTATGCCTACCTATATGAATTATCTGTTATTTAAGTTTACCTAATTGTGAAGCTGAAGACTAATCTATATGAGAGTATGCACTGGGGTTGAATTTAGAGCTGACAGATGACAAACCTAATATGTTTAGACCATGTTATTAAAGCTGACATTTATAAAATGTTGAATTATTCAAGGAATATGTGATTAGAGGATGCAATTACCCACAAGTCTTTACCACTTTAGCGCACTCACCCCTTAGACTTTGTGCTGGACCGAGGTCTATATTCATAAGATTCATCTTCAGTTCCATTTTGGCGTTTGTACCAGTCAAACAAGGTGCGTAATAAGGAGGGGAGACAGTGCTCTGCTACTGAGCTCATAGAGCTTATCAACTGTCAAGAGAAAATATTAAGGGTTTCCATCAAGTAATTAGTTTACGTAATATCTTTTCCAGAACCTTCTCTCTTAGATATTTTGTGGGTGGATGTACAAACCGTAGTGCAGCTTTAACACCATGGCATCAACTGTCATTTTTATGCTGTAGCAAAAATCTCCACATGTATTTATTCAAACTTAAACACCAAACTTTGCACTAAATTATCCTAGATCTGTATTCTCAAACTCTGTGCTGTGATTCTTAATAAATGAATTTGTACGACATATCCCAAAATCAACCTGTTGGTTTTTTTTTTGACAGCAACTCATTTCTCATTCCACATTTCTTTTTGATGTAGCAGCAACTGTAGAAAAACGTGATTCACACACTATGGTGCTTCCCCCAACAGAAACGTTTCCATTCTGAAAGTCTCGACATTTAAAATAGTGAACCATGCTGACTTTACAATCCTGTAACCTCAGTACTACTGATATACTGCTGGAGCAACTTGTGCAGGTGCCAGAGATATAAAAATATTTCTCAGAAAAGTGATAATTTATACATCTTATAAATTAAAGAATATGAAATTCTTTTATTGATCATTTATAATGTAGAATTCTTTATATGTGATTTAAAGAATACTTGTATTTTAACCAAGAAAAGAAGGTATGTGGAAAAATACCAGTAACAGGAACACACAAAAGTCGGAGTTTCATTACCCATACCTGAGGCAATTTTTTTAAAAAAACCTGTGGCTTCTTTCAAGAATTTTAATTATCTCCCAGCAGGATCACAATCCACAATTTGACAACTTCTAAATTATAGGTTAACATGTTTTTCTATTGGTAGTTAACATTTAGGCAGTGATAGAATCCCAGGTTGGCATTAAAAACAGACTTGATATAAGATGATATAAGTAAGCTTATGTACTCTTCATCATTTTCTCCAATAAACAAATGAATCAGTAAAATGTTTTTGACTCATGTTTTTACTTGGGTTCTCTTTATCTAGTTATAGGACTTGTGTGGAGAACAGATCACATTTTAGGTAATACTTGTGCAGAAATACTGAAAATTCAAAAAGGTCCAATTTCAGCACTACTGTATCTTCTTTGGTGCAACTAAAGACTTCTAAACTACTGTGTTTACCCAAAAATAAGACCCTGTCTTATATTTTTTTGAACCCTGAAATAAGCGCTTGGCCTTATTGCCATGCGCTCAAAAGCCCGATTGGGCTTATTATTAGGGGATGTCTTATTTTGCGGGAAACGGTAAGTAAAAACTCTGAAATAGTTCAAATATAAAATATCACAGAAACCTGCTTTTAACCAACTTGTGCAACATAATCTGCCAACCAACTTCCAGTCCCTAGGAAATGTACATAGTGGATTTCTATGACCTCTGCTATTTAAACACCCTATCAAATACAGGGTGGTAAGTTTTGAAAAGAAATTTTACCAACCTGATCAAACTGAAGATCTTCACCTCTCTGAAGAGATCTAGACAGGGGTTTTTCCTAAAATAGGAATAAGGCATTGAATTATATATAGTACAAGTATTATACGTGTACCCAATATAAAATAATTCAAACTAGATTTAATTTTTGAAATATAGCTCTATGCTCTATGAAAATACATTTACTACATACAACATAAATCTCTAATGGTATTGCGAAGAATGTTTATACATAGACTCATCTTATTTTGCAAGTAAAAAATAAAATGATAAATATAATAACAAAATAATAAATATAATAATAAAATTTCAACAAAAAAGTCAAGTTCATAGTATAAGGGAATATTTAATAAAAATGTGATTAAGTTGATTTAGTTAATCCAAGAGTACAAATAAATTTCAGGACAAATGAATATTGCAATGCAATAGTGCTAATCACATAAAAAATTTATATTACGATTCACTAGAAAACCAGGACTGGAAAATAGGGTGGGGAAGATGAAAATTAGCATGTACATTATATGTAAGAAAAATTGTACAGTGCCACTATGAAACACCAAATAGCTCATTTAGTCTTCATGCCTATTTTTACAAATATTAAGAATATTCTTACTGAAGCAAAAAATTGAACTTCAACTTCTCTTGAGAACTGATCCAACAAGATATATACTGTATTAATGTTATATTCAATATCATATTCAATTTTATTAAAAGCTGCTCAGAGTCTATAAGAAACAATTACTAACAGTATATTTCTATTAAAATAGACTTGACTGCCAACATTTAAATCTAGTTAATTCATGTCAGCTAAAAATATCTGGATTTAAGGTATTGTCTCTTCTCTAATACTTTATTAAAGAGATAAGAATATCTAACTGGCAGTTATTAAGTCTCCTTGTTTCAAGAATTATTTCATGATGACAAAGATCATTCCTCTTAAAAAGTCCTGTAATTGTCAGTTACCAAGATAGGCAAAAGTGAGGAAACGGTAGTTTTGGTGGCATGTCTAAAATACTCTAGTTTATATTCTATGTTTAAAGTTACTTTTTCATTTGTAAGGCTTCTTCTAGATGTTACAAAGTCGTTTTACTTAGAAAAATGCTTTCCTCCAATATAATAGGAACAGATATTAAACTAACCACAAAAAAACATCCAATAGGCCAGTGATGGCTAACCTTTTTGCCATCACGTGCCAAAAGCGGGCAGGAGTGCGGGGGGGGGGTGTTTCATCACACGCACGTGTGCCCACACCCATAATTCTATGGACCCCGCCCCCCTGCGCATGTGCACGTGACGCCCTTGCACTCCCCCCGCTTTTGGCATGCGATGGCTCGGTGGGCCCAGTAGGCCCGTTTTTCGCTCTCCCCAGGATCCAGAGGCTTTCTTGGAGCCTGGGGAGGGCAAAAACAGCCTTCCCCACCCCCAGCCCCGGAGGCCCTCTGGAAGCCGGAAATGGCCCATTTGCCAACTTCCATTGGGCCCAGAAGGCCCGAAAATCAGCTGGCTGGTGCGCACATGCACGCCGGAGCTGAGCTCACGTGCCCACTGATATGGCTCCACGTGCCACCTGTGGCACGCGTGCCATAGGTTCGCCATCACGGCTATAGGCCCTCCCCAATATCCTTTTTTAAAAAATGTGTTACATTGCCCATAACCAGCCCTCAAATATAGGCAGGGATCTGAGAAGACAAATTATTTCTTATTAAGAAATAAGGCATTTCCATTTGAACTGGAAATATTTAGATAGATGTATGGTTTATTAAACTGCAATTCAGGACTACAATTTGAACCTGACCAAATCAACTGGTCAGATTGAATAATGAAAGCTGTGTGATTTGAATGATTTTGATCTGATGATTCAATGGCTGATTTGTACGTGTATGTGCAAAAGTTAATTAAACTGACACTGATGTTGTTTTGGGCCCTCTTTAGACACACTGCCCTTTGGAAGAGTCATAGTCTCACTCACCAGGTACTTTTTACATCATTATTTTAGAATTAACTTTTAAAACAGGCAGCTTAGTGTGGTCAAACCCAAATCCTATTTCTTTTTTATAATCTTCCCAATTATTCAAGCTTCCAATGGACAAAATCCTTGCCTTGACCTTAATACATTTAATAGTTCATGGTTTTTCCCTCCAAAGCAAGCAAACAGGCGGCGTTGATTCCTTTCAATGAGAATCTTCTCTTATGCACCTGTGTACTCATTTGTAATCCATTCTTAACTGCATGTAATGACAAGCATTCATTGTGATATAATTTGGAGTGAAATAATCAATCCAGCACCATGGCGAGCATTTCAAAGGTTGGGGAAGTGAGGTAAAAGGCTACAACACGTGCAAATCTGACTTCTTTAGGAATCGAAGTCTAGGCTGTTGTCAACACTTGGGCTCACTGCAGCAGATTGTTGTGGTGCCCCCACACTGTGAATATAATTCAGGAACAATCTGTTAATAAACTTTCTTAAAAGATTGTTGTTGCTGTCCTGGAGTCTCCTTTAGCATTCTTGTTCTTTGGTATCCTTCCTGCCAATTCTAAATTAAGTATCAATGCACAAATTAGGGGCAAGAACACTTAAGAACAAAATCATATGTATCCTGTGCAACTTTAAAAATATTTAATTAAATTACTTAACATTAATTAATAAGGGACAAATTGGAAATTCATCATAGCCATTAATATCTTAGCATTATATTCTTACGGGTTCATACCATTAAGCTTAGGTTTGTGCCTTGATTATCTTAGTTGATGCGATTCAATTATCAAAATACCTTTTGTTCCTATTCCCTTCCATTTCTTTTAGAAAAAGCCTTGGGCTTTTTCATCTATGTTTGAAAATTACTTCTATGAAGATAAGAATTGTAAGCTACATAATACCCAGTAATATCAGGTTCCGCTGCCTGAAAAAAAGTTTGAAAACCCCTGATCTAGACAACACTGTTGTGTGAATCAGTAGAAAGGTAAACAAAAAAAAGAAACAAATAAATAAATAAAATATTTGCAGGTATAAAATTGGAGAGCTTCAAAAACAAACAGAGCTAGAAGATACCGTATTTTCTGGCGTATAAGACTACTTTTTAACACAGAAAAATCGTCTCAAAAGTCGGGGGTCGTCTTATATGCCGGGTATAAGCCTACCGACGCTCCGACTTCCCCAGCTGACCCCCAGTGATGGCGAGCCCCAGCTGTCTGGGGAAGTCGGAGCGTCGGTAATTTCCACCTGGATGCCTGGGACGGTGGGGGAAGCTCCGCGCAGCAACCAGCTGGGTCCAGCATTCAGCGGCATGCAGCCTTGACGAGATCGGCACAGCTTCCTGAATCTGAGTTGTCGGAGCTGACCGATGACGCTACAGGAGCGCCGACAACATTGAGGGGTAGTCTTATATGGCGAGTATAGCCCAAACCCTATATTTTAATAGGAAAAGTAGGGGGTCGTCTTATACGTCCAGTCGTCTTATACGCCGGAAAATACGGTATATAAACAAGCATCTCTACTGTCTTTGTGCAGTAGTTTCCTTTTCTTATCCTGCAGCTCTCTCCCTCCTTAATCAATTAAGTAGGATTCCTCTGATATTTCCTCTTTTTTTTTTGGCTGATAAACACTGGCTGCTATTTCTGCTTCTTTCTCCTTCCCAGTGCATTTCCTTTTCTGACTGTTCTCCCCCATTGGAAAAAAAAAGTAAAATAAAATAAAATAAAAAAGACAAGTGGAGGCAGTATTCAAAGGTTATACAAAATAAATAATCCTTTGAGTTGAACTTGACTGTTTGCTATTGCCTTTTTCCAAAGTCTACGGTTACAGCCCTAATGCTGATCTTTTTATCCAATAAAAACTATTACATAAATTTCACTTTCGGCTAAAATATTTATTTGGCCTATATAGGAGGCGGCTTTTAACAGCATGGATCAGCAGAAACAGGGAAATAGTCAATTACCAATGAAATGAAATTAAACAAAAGAGAAGGGAACCTCAAGGAAATTCAGCAATCAACTATGGTTATTTTATAGTTTATTGGCAGTATGTTTTCTATTTTGTGTTTTTTATACACAGAGAGAGAGAGAGAGAGCGCTCAAATTTTACTAAAATAAAGGGAATTTTAATTAGATACAAAATAAATCTGCACTCGGCTAATACAGTTCTATTTTAAAGTTTACAACTTGTAAAATCTCTAAGAACTTCCTTTGTTATAGTAAGTAGTTTTATGTTAACACCCCTGCAACTCTGATCTTACAAGCAATTAACTTCCTGGAATGAGAAAGGAGGAGAGGAAATTTAACATTTCCTATTGCTTCATTGTGTATTACATCTTTTCACTATTCTTTTTTCAAATTAAGATTAAATAATTTAAGAAAAACATAAACTGAAAGAAGGTTGCACGACAGAACTCACCAAAGGTTCAGCCATTACAACTTCAATTTTCTTTTCAGCTTGAATAGCAAACTCAGTAAAGAGGCTCTTGATGACATATTCACCAGGTTTGACATCTGGATCAATGGTAATATTAGACATGATGACGCTTCTCTTTTCCCAAGTAGAATTGATGGTGGGAGAAATTCTGTGCTTAGTAATGCTTCTGGCTTGTGCTGATGCTAAAGGAAGAGAAAGATGGATCATTAATAATAAAGTAAATCAAAAGTATCAGCATTTTTTACAAACAACAAAATATTTTAGGTTAGAATTTAAGGAAGACCTCTAGGAGAGGAGAAAGTTCTCAGTTGGTTTCCAATTGAAGCATAAGAAAAGTATATTCAATGAAGGATAAGTATAACTGACAGATATTGGGGCCATATGCAACTAAACCAAAGATACCAGGGATAAACATAGGCAGTTGGTGCTCTTTTTCCAGTACTTATTGTGCTATCAATACACACGGTAAAAACAGAAAGGCAATTAAAAACTATCAAGGATATGTTAGGGATTATCTAACTATACTTCTTCCTCTACCTCTGGGGAGATCCATCATTGAGATTGGACAGTCATTTGTCCAGAATGGCATAGGGTTTTCTGCTTGAGCAGGGGGTTGGACTAGAAGTCCTCCAAAGTCCCTTCCAATTCTGTTATTCTGTAACTAATATATATTCTTTTCCTTTGGGAAGTGACAGCCAAAGAAACAAAATAAGTCATCATTGTCTTGGTAATTTTTAAAAAACTATTTAGCTGGCTTATATCCACTGCAATAAAAATTCTGAAAATCAAAAATAACAAATGAGAAGGCAAGAACAAAAAAAAAATAAAATACAGTAAGAGTTCTTAAATTAAAAGAGTCCCTTCTGAAATCAACAAGGAAGAAATTGGTGTGTGTGTGTGTGTGTGTGTGCGCAATTCAAAGCATTGGCACCAAAACAGAAAAGCCACATCTTCAATTTCCCGCATACATCTTAAAAGTGTGGAGCAAAAAAAAAAGCTTCGCAGAGAATCCGTTGTGTTTGTTTGATTTCAGTTGGAGCAGGCAGACTTACAGGTACCAGTTGTCTAGTCATGAAGGTTTTACAGGTGAACCTTAAATTGGAAGCCAATTGCAGACCCTGCAAAATTAATGTTATATGTTGCCAGCTCCAACAGCCAAGATACCAGCAAAATGGCCACCTGGTTCCCAGAATTGAGCGATTCAACTCTGGCGAATTCTCCAGTACAACAAATCAAAGGGATAAGTAAATTTATTTCTGCTTATTAAATGTTGAGACCACCCATCTCACTCTCAGCAACGGTTGATGGCAGGTTGTAAAACTGAAAGTGGTCAGTCTTTTGCTGATGTGCATAATTTCCTCTCTGAGTGAGCTAGTCCTCACTTTCCAGAAGCAGACTCCAAAAGCCCAAAATATCTATCCTCATGAACAGTATACCAAACCAAAACACTGCTGCCTGGTCAACATCCAGCACCTTTTGTTCCAAAGGGACAAAACAAAGAAACACAAAAACAAACTAACAATGGACAAGAAGCCTGAGAAACAGTTCCACCCATGGAAGCCATTAACAGATAAGAGACAGTAAAGGAAATCTAAATCTTGAGAAAGAGGTTAAGTAGAAGAGAGTCAAAATATCGTACACGCACATACCCACACACCCTTGATCCTGCATCATATAAGAAGGAAACGTTGGCAGCTTATTAAGATTCTGTTATTATAGCCCTATCAAGATTCTATTACATCTCCTATTTTACACCTTATTACAAAGCCAAGTTCCAAAAACTATCCTACTGTGAGTCAGCATTTTGCATTAGATTTGCTGGTGAAATCCTGGGTGCACTGAAGACCACACACACACACACACACACACACACACACACACACAAAGGGGGTGGGGCAGGGACAGCATTCAACCCTTCCTTTACTCATATCCATGGTGGTGGTGAATGCTTTTCCTTTGCAGAATGCTGTGATTCTTCTGTCTTGATTCAAATAACCTAAAGAAAATTCAGGCTGCATTGGGGCAGGAAATCTGGAAGTGTAATTTTTCTATCTTTGATAGAACAGATAAGTGACAACTGATAAGTGAAATTATGGATCCACTCATTTCAAACTGAAAAGCCTTTCTTACAGGGGGAAAAAAAACCCTTTTCAAACAGAACAAGTAAAAATTTTCAACTCCTTTTGCACAAAAACTTTCTAGATGCTGTTCCACAGGCCAACGTAAGCGTTATTCAATATATATTTGATGAGAACAAGGAAGCAGAGATGAATAAGGAGACTCTGCCAACCCGGATAAAAATGGTGACTGCTGCAATAACCGATGACTGCAATTCACCATTGGTAATGAAGTGCTGAATTAGATATGACTTTTCAATATAAATTGTGCCTGAAATTGTTTTGCTGTCAAAAATACTGACAAGGTGCTGATCTACCAATATTGCTTTGCAAGTAATTGTGGCAGATCTGTATTGAATTTTTTTTAAGAACAAGAAGACTTAATAACTGCAAACAGAAGGTAGTTCAAACAAACAGGCTCATACAAATAGTTTCTGCATCAATAAAACCTAAGAAATGCTTGTGATGCTAGGTAGAAGTTCACCTCCTATATGTCCATGCCTCAAATCTATAAAATGAAACGCAGGAAATCTTTTGCAATCATAAAAACATTAACTTTCAAAAACACATAGTTAAGAGACCTGTTTTTGCTAGAGGCAACAAACCTGGACACACAATGCTTGACAGGACCCTCAGTCCAAGGAGCAACTCAGATACAAAGCAACTAAAAAATCTGATTCAAGAAGAAAGCACGGAGAATCACAACAATGGTGAAGATATGGCTACAATTCTAGAGGTAGAGTCAATCCAGGGTCATTAAGACAGAAAGCGAAGCAAGAAGAATGAATTAGATCTAAGACTTGCGAACAGCAATATCATCTGACTTTTTGCACCCCTATTCCCTTTTACCAATAAGATGGGCCATTCATGTGATTTTCCACAAACCTGATTTAGGAGTTCTGAATGCCAATGTGCTCAGGGAAATGAACTCCTGCAAATGAATCAAGGACAAGGTTCGCTGTCAGCTAACTAATTTTTCTCACTGGAGGGAAAAATGGAAAAATGGGAGGAGGGGGAGTTATGAGATCCTAGAATAAAAGAATAAATCAAACAAGCAAACGTACAGAAGGCCACACCTACTTAGATTTCATTCACCAGTGTAGGCCACTGAATCTTATAAAAATGGATTAAGATGCGTAGAAAGACTATCTCTTTAAATAAGCCCATGACATAAGCAGCAAATCACCATGACTTGTTCAGTCCCTAGATGTACAAATTTAGATACACTTCTTTATCTAAAAAAACTTAGCAGCATAAGCTTCAAAATTAATTGAAAACTAAAACATGAGGATGTTAACATTGGAGAGGATTAAACTGTCCTTTTCCACATTCACTGCTGTGCAAATTTCAACTTTAGCAAGGGAAGATTTTTTTTTAAGAGACCAGAGAATCTGCTCAGTGGCAAGATGCAACTCCATCATAATGAAGAGATGCAATTCTCCTCAGTGAAGAAATGCCAGGTCAGCAATCTTTTGGGAAGCATAGATAATCGTGGTAAGTCAACAATAACTCACAACTATTGAGGCTGTCAAAACATCAAACGGTGATGAAGAGGCAATTGGCTAAATCCCAGTAGACGTTGTGTTTCCTTGTAGTGAATGGATTACACCTCTCCTGACACAGAAGAGATTGCCTAAGATATAACAGGGTTCATAGAATGACAGGGCTGGAAGGACTTGGAAGATCTAGTCCAGGGGTGTCAACCTCGATTTTATTGAGGGCCGCACATCAGGGTTGTGTTTGGCCTTGGGGGACTGTAGTGGGCGTAGCCAGCTCAATGTCACTCATGTCAGGGGTGCCTGTATTGGCCTGAGTGCTCTGCCAGAGAAAATGGGCTCCTGAGCTTCGTTTTCGGCTGTGGCGGCCTCCTGCAACTCTCTGCCAGTAAAAACGGAGCTCAGGAGGACCCTCCCAAGCGCCATTTTTGCTGGTAGAGGCACCGCAGGCCAGTCCTTTGCTGTTTCCGGAGCGGCGGCCTGACGGGCCAGATCTGGCCCCCGGGCCTTGAGTGTGACACCCTTGTTCTAGTCCAACCATCTACTCAAGCAGGAGCCTTATACCATCTCAGTCAAATGGTTGTCTAGTCCGGGGGTGTCAAACTCATGTCATCATGGCAGTGTCACATGATGTATCGGGACTTTTTCCCCCTTCACTAAACTGGGCGGGGACGTGACCAGCGTGTGATGCAGTCGGCCTGTGGCCTGGGAGTTTGACCGCCCTGGTCTAATCTATCCTCCAGTGATGGAACACCCACAACCCCAGGAGTCAAGCTATTCCACTGGTTGACTGCTCTCACAGCCAGAACATTTCTCTTAGATTGGATCTCTCTTAAATAAGTTTCCACCCATTAGTTCTTATCCTGCCTTCTGGTGCCCTAAAGAACAAGTCTTCTTTGTGACAGCCCCTCAAATACTGGAAGCCAGCTACTATGTTCCCCCTAATCCTTCTCTTCGACAAGTGACTCTAGGCAGCACACAAAATTAAAATAATAGTAACAATTACAACAACACAAAAAGAATACATAGCAGCAGAGAATAATCACGCATCATAATTACTATATTAACCAAGAAGTGGGATTCTGCCTAGACTGCAAGATGTACCAGCATCAGATTATGAAATAGAATTCAAAAAGACGATGAATTTCAATGTATCTTGAATAGAAATTGACATTACGGTTCTCATTATTGGCTCTTTTGGCAAAAGGAGATAGATTTCCTAGCACAATTCTAAAACTGCTCTGTAATTCAGCAGAAGGCTATTTCAAAATCCCAGGTGATATTTTTGGGCACTCTGTTATACAGTAGTGACCTCATACCTTGGAATCAAACTAGTCACCAAATGATGGATGTGGAAATACACTGTGGTGAAAAACATCAGCAGGAGCTGTAGACTAAATACACCTGCTGCTCAGAGTAAGAGCACAGTACCAAGCCCCTGATTAAAAGTGTGGTAACAACATCCAGAAGGAACTACTGAGGATCTCTGCGCAAAACAGTTCATCCTTACCAAAAGGCAAGCCCTCTGTCCTAGATTCTGCTTCCAAAGTAAGCCTAGTACAATGCATAATGGCAAAGCACAATTGAGATCGCCATCCCTCTTGGTTAACTAAGGTGTACTGTGAACAAAATGTAACTCTTCTCAGCAAAGCTTGCCGCCTCCATCTGGAAAACTTGGACAGTCTTGATATTGGTCACTTCCCATTAAAAATTACAGAGTTTCTTGTACAAACGTAATAGCTACGCTGATTTAAGTTTTTGCAGCCAAACCATCCAATTTTCTGCTCTCGCTGTTGACCATCCCTTCAACAGCAACAGCACTTAGACTTATATACTGCTTCACAGTGCTTTGCAGCCCTCTCTAAGGTTTACAGAGTCAGCATATTGCCCCCAACAATCTGGGTCCTTGTCTTACAGACCTCAGAAGGATGGCAGGCTGAGTCAACCTTGAGCCTGGTGAGATTCAAACTGTCAAACAAAGTCAGCAGAAGTAGCCTGCAGAATGGCATTCTAATCACTGTGCAATGAAACAAAACTTCCTCAACAATGCCTACCCAACAACAGGCAATCTATCCAATCCCTCCAGTGACCAGCTGAGAGGCCACAGCAACAGAGCAATCCCAACCCAGCAACAGCCAAAAGTAGAATGTGGCAACAGTTCCAACCAAGCAACTGCGACAGCAATGACATGTTCCCATGAAATATAGAGCCAAAAATAAAGTAGTTTTATTTCAGTATCATGCAGTACAGAATAGCAACACAGGCCAGCTAAGTAGCAAAGGCAGTCAAAGAAAAGTTGCTTGGAAGCTGCTGGGGCCAGGCGTGAAATGCAGTATTACAGGCTGATTCTACCCACTGCCAGTACTTCGGTGACCGGCTCAAGGTTGACTCAACTTTCCATCCTTCCAAGGTCGGTAAAATGAGGACCCTGACTGATGGAGGATATGTGCTGATTCTGTAAACTACTTAGAGAGGGCTGTAAAGCACTACGAAATGGTATATAAATCTAAGTGCTATTGCTACATATTGTAAATAGTTATAAATTTAGAGAAATAGAATGTAGAAGTACAAGTAGAGAAATCATGTAGTTTAAGTAAAATATGCTCACTAAATACAGGTCGTGCTTAATTAGTGGAACTGGGAATTCATTGTTAAGCAAATGTAACACAACTTGCACATTCCTGCCAGCCTCCCATTGATTTTGGTTGTCAGAAGCCAGCAGTGAAGGTTGCAAATGGTGATCAGGTGACTGTTAAAGAGTCTCTCTTGTGAAAGACAGATCCAATCTAGAATTAAGCAGGAATTCTCTTGACAGTAAGAATTAATCAATGGAATAGCTTGCCTCATGGAGCTGTAGATGCTCCATCACTGGAGGTGTTCAAGAAAAGATTGGTTAGCCATTTGTCTGGGATGCCTTGGGCAGCGAGTTGGATTAAAAGACCTCTAAAGTCCCTTCCGGTTCTATGATCCAATGATACTATGACTGTGGAATGCTGCAAACACCATAGTTGTGCGCCATTCAAACTTAAGAAAAATTCTATTAGGAACTAGCTACGAGAAACAACATATTGAAAATGTTAATCTTTAATCCCTTCAAATGATGTTCTAATTTCTTCTCTTTATCTCCTCTTAATTTTAATAGCTGACCATTTTCTCTAAAATGCAATAAAAAAAACCTCTGATCTTCCCATATTTATAAGTAAATCATTAAAGCCTCATTATTCAGTACTAGTCAAGAAAAAAACATTGAAATCCGCTAGGAAAAAAATCATATATAGGTAGTCCTCAACTTCCAACTGGTCGTTTAGTGACTGTTCAAAGTTTTAATGGACCTACCTGGGCGCTACTTATGATATGGATTCAAAGTTCCAACATCATACTCTTCCTGCCCCAGTCACACTGCTGTACTTTGGACACTCAGCAACTGGGCCATATTTTTTTTTTTAATTTGATTTATATGCCGCCCTTCTCCGGAGACTCAGGGCGGCCTAGAATGCGCTAAGCAATAGCCTTCATACTTTTGTATCTTTATACAAAGTCAGCTTATTGCCCCCACAACTGGGTCCTCAATTTACCTACCTTAGAAAGGATGGAAGGCTGAGTCAACCTTGAGCCTTGATGAGTTTCGAACCTGCAATAATTGCAGGCAGCTGATGTTAATAACAGGGCTTTAGACCACTGTACTATCCAAGGCTTTATGGCCATTTTCAGTGACCCACAATCACCTAACTGCATTTTAAGTTTTGTTATTAAAATGGTTGTGAAACTGGATCGGTTATACAACTAACCCACTTTACAACTGTCATGACTTGCTACTATAATAGCCATTACATTCATACCTCAAGGACTACCTGTACATTATCTTGATCAAATAATGGAAACTGCTACAGAGGTCATTTGGAGAAATTAATTAATTAATTTTGTATGTCACCTTTACTACTTTTACAAATAACTGAAGTTGGCAAATATATCCAAAACACCTTCTTCCTCCTATTTTCCCCACAACAACCTTGCCTGAGTTCTGAGTTATCTGACTCTGAGTTGTCAGAGTCATTATTCTTCAGGAGATAATCACTTCTACCTCTTTTCCCAGAGAAGAACAGCACTCTTGAGCGGCGGCCTAGAAGGTGCAATCGGACGAGGTTTAGATAGAAGAATATAGAAGAATTCTTGATTAAGAAACTATCTGTAGTGAATATAATTTTGGAATTAATCTTAAATTGAATTGCACTATTCTTCAAAGATCAAGTCCCTGAATTCTCTCAGCCTGTATTATTCAGGGATGCTTAACCAACGAAAAGGCCAAGAAGTCTTGTTTATTTATCAGTTTAGGCTGTTTACAAGCAAAAAAAACCCCCTTATGTTAAAAGAACCTGTGTTGCTTCAATAATCATATACTGGTCGTCCAGAGTAAATAACTTGCAAAGAATGACTCTGCAATGATGATATGTTTAGCTCAAATTATATGTGTGTGTGTGTGTGGTTTTATGTCATTTATTTTTAAATTTGTATCCTTCCTTTTTGGTCCTACAATACTCAAAACTGGCTCAATGTCAGCGTTCCAGAAAAACCCCCTCCTACTTTCCCACACATGAGGAGGTGGCAGCATTGAAGCTTCCCGCCTAATATGGCTTCCAAGGCCGACACTCACAACATAAAAATATAAATTATAAAACAAACACAGAAAAATACAAAATGAAATATTGCCACATTCAATCATATCCGTATTAATCTGCGTATGTACTAATCTGCATGTATTTACCAATTATAGTGAATGTCAATATATACTATACAGCATTTGTATATATCACTTATATCTAGTTATATACATCTACACACATACATGCACATAAAATATATATTATATATTATATGTATAAATACATATACAATCCTGTGTGCGTATATAAATGCATAAAGAACTGGGAAGAGAAGGCACTTGATCATCCAGCTTATTTTATTTTTGTTTTGGCATTGTAACAATGACTAAGGAGCAAGCAGTATTCCTAAGGGCATGAATCTGCCTTTAGGAGATTCAAGGAGACCAAGAATGAAACAAAGGCAAGAGTCAAGTGGTAAGTAAATATGCTTACTTTTGTTGAAAAAAAATGCTTACACTTTTTTTTAGGGCATATAATATATAGGACAGGAAATGGAAAAGCACAATAGACATAAAATATTCTATGAACACAAGTATCTTTGAGATGTAGTTATAGATAGGTAAATAGATACACATACATTGCTGAGTTAAAATAGAAATAGCTTCTGTATGCATTTTAGACAGCATATAAACTAACCTGGCCTTTGTGGGCTGCACTACCTTTTGCCAAGATTACACTACCTAGTAGAAAACAACAAACAACATCACAAAATCCAGCATTTTGTAGAGGCCAGAGTGGCAAAAACAGTAACAGTAACCTGTTCTGAAATTCTGAAAAACATTATTTTTAAAAAATCTAAAAACCCATTATGAGAGGTGATCTAATAGGCCCTATCATTTTTCTTATATCTTTTCTCTTCTTTGTCTATAGTTTTCATAGATTTTAAAGTTCTCCCCTTTGATTTACTGTAAGCGTATTTTACTGTAATCACATTTCTTTCTCTATTCAGAATTTGATAATAAGGCACTCTTAAATAACCTGAGCACAAGAGGAAAATGTTTCAATATAAATATTTTTTTTTCTAGACCCAATCTCTTTTATTATTTTTACATTTGCAATTTTGATTGACAGCCTGCCTTTGTAACCAGAGGGCAGTCAGGCAGTTTAGTTATATGTAGACATAATTATTTAATATATCTGCAACTCGATGTACATTATTTTGAACTCTAATCCATATGTTATATAATATTTATATAACAATACAGTTCAATAAAAATTTAGTGTACTCCACAGATTATTTTCCAGCAGTTAATTAAAGAATGGTTTTGAGAATAGCTTCATACATTATGCTAAGCCGTAGTGCATTTCGTTCAATTTTGACTTTGGGCATGTGATGAAGAGTGTTTTCTTCAATAACTTAGGAAACAGTTAATTCAAAAAGCAAGTCTAAAAGAGATCGGATAATGATGTTTATTAGACAGAACAATAAGGCTACAACTCAATAAATTCCTGCAATTATTTTACTTTCAAACAAGAAAGATATTACGTAGATATTACGACAGCAATGGCAGCGATGGTGATGGTGGCTGGCAATGGGTTAGGATGTTTGCTGCTATTTTAAGAGCTGGGCAGGCTGCATTTCCTCATTGTTTTGTTAGTTGGCTTGTTTCTTTATCAATGTGAGAACTGACTAGCAGTATAATATATAAAATTTTAATTTGTTCAACAACTCTATTTAAATTGGGATCCAAGTCCCGTGATCAAATTAAATATTATCAGAAATTTCCAAATCTACAGTGAACTATTCCTGCTGTATAAACAGAGCAATGTTATCTTCTAATAAATTGTGAAATGGCGTAAAAACTGAACCAGGCAAACTGGGAACCAGTGATTCTTAGGTAGAAACAATATATAAACGTTGAACAAGTATCTCTTATTCTCAAGACTGAGAAGAAGGCAGCCTAGAATTTTAATCCCAAGAATGACACATATATATACTGGATTTGATTTCTATATTCAACAACAGGCAATACGTATAGGTAATCGGGTTACAATAGCAACGGAGACTAAATTTCTGTCACTAAGTGATGCGGTTATAAAACACAATGCCATTGCTATTGTTAACTGAAACCCACCGATCATTAGCTGAGGACCCAGCCCAATCCAAGCCATTCCCTCCCAAGCCTCACTTCTTCCAAGGTAAGGGACTGCCTCTCTTCCATTCTCCCAACCATCAATTCTTCTCCAACTCTACCCTTCTGGCCCTCCTGCCTCTTACTGACATTCACAGGAAGGGACCAACAATGAGTAGTCACTTCCAGAATTACTGGATGAACTATTGTATGAGCAGGTGCTGGAAGATGCAGTAGGGCTGTCCAGTAACCAGCATGCACAGCCACCGCCGGTCTCTAAAGATGAAGACGTTGAGCTGCCTTCCCTTCCCAGCGCAAGGACTTGCCACGTGGAGTGGATAAGTAGAGCAAAGGAGTTCTGTGAGGCTTCTTGCAAGGAAAGAGCCTCACCTTTCCAAACGAGCAACATTGGAGCTTGCTTCTGTTTTAAGAGAGCCTCTGCTTTGCCAATAACCATCCATAAACTCCTACTCCAGGCAACTTCACTGCGCCTGCAAGCCTCCCGACCTTGATCATGGATCTGGACTGGCTGGTAAACCTTTTACAAAGTTTTGACTCTTGAATGCATGTAGCCTGACCATTTTTCTGTCCGGTGTTTTGGATTGGAACTTTTTTAAAGGAAACGTGCTAACTTTGGGAGACTTGTTTCTCTCCTGGTGGGCCTGTGTGTTTGCACTGACGTTTTTCTTGCTGCTCATTTATTTGTAACTACCTCTCTGGGTGTTTGCCCTAGGACAGGACACTTACCCTGCTATTGGCTGCACTCTCTCAAAGTTAGCACGTCTTTTGGCATGCTACCCAAGAAGCCGCAGCCTGGCTTAGTGGCTCCAGTCCCAACTGTCCTGAACACCCTCCATTCCACCTCAGAAGCCTTCCAAAACCTTATGACGGGGCCAATTTGCTTAAAGGGCAGTGCGACCTCAGCAAGAAAACCTGGCCCAGTCAGCAGCCACTTCACGAAGAGCAGGTCAGTAGCGGAAGCAAGACGACAAAGATCAGCAGCAAAGCGTCGGGTGGCTGGAAGTGCAGAGTGCAGGAGAAGCCAGAAATGAAGATGGGAGGTGGAAGATGAGAGAGGGGGGAGTTGCCCAATCTCTAAGTCCTCTGAGGTCCTAAGTGCAGGTGGGCTACCAAGCATCTGAATTTTAATCACATGACCGTGTAGCTGCCGCTGTAATTTTTGCTGCAGGGATAAGTACAATTTGTTCAGCACTGCTATAACTTCAAATAGTCGCTGAACAAACGGTTATAAAATGAGAAGTCCCTGCATATGGCTTGTCTGCTATAAAAATGCTTATCAAGTTGTGCCATGTGGGGAAATTTATGTTGCGAATCCAAGATAAAGCTAAGTTTTCTTTCTGTAGTGTTGAGCTGTGTTGTGCCTAATGTGAAAGTGCCGGTGGAAAATGCACTTCTCGGGGCAAGTTCCTTCCAGTAAAGCAAAAGAGCAATTTTAGAAATAAAATAATCAACTTGGAAACAATACAAGATTACTTCATAGTTGGGCACAGGAGCCAACAGTGGTCATTTGGTGTGGCAACACCCTTAGCATTGAGCGACTTGTTACAGTAACACTTTAAACAAACAGAAAATAAACTGTGTATCTGCATGAACAGGAAGCATAAATTTGGAACCAGTTTATTAAATGAAGGCTGTTAATGATTCATTATATGTCAATTGCAATGTATAGAAAAAGCAATGCATGCAAAGGAACTAAAACTTTACTGCTCATAAAAGGATATCCAGGCATCAATGTTTTTATATGGTTGTAGGGATTCATAAAGTATCAGGTCAGAAAATACCTCTTTTTAATTTTCAAAAATAGCTTATAACAAACTAAATTTCAAGATAAAATGTGACCAACTGTGGTGTAGTACAGTATATCACATCTATTAAAATGGCATTTGAAAGCAGCATAAAAATGTGCAGTCAAAAATATTTTTAGAAGTTTCAGAAAAGATATCACTTGATATTTTTGAAGATGCGAGATTCAGGTAACCGACAATAAGGGGATACGGGTGCATTCTACGCATGGAAACTGCCACAAAGAACGAGGGGTGATGGTTTCAACTTATTTTCCAAAGCACCAGAAGGCAAGACAAGAAACAATGAATGGAAACTAATCAAGGAAAGAAGCAACCTGGAATTAAGGAGAAACTTCCTAACAGTGGAACAGCTGGTCTTCAGAAGTTGTGGGTATTTCATCGCTGGAGGTTTTTAAGAAAAGACAGGACTACCACCTATCTGAAATGATATAGGGCAGAGGTCTTCAAATTTGGCAGCTTTAAGACTTGTGGACCAACTCCCAGAATTCCAGGTTTGGAATGGAGCTTTTTTCGCGAATGGCGGGAAAATGGAGAGGGGATTTGCCTGCCTACCATCCATTCCTCAGACTGAGGGAAGAATGGTAAATCCCGCTCCCTATTTTCCTGCCGTTTGCGAAAAAAGCTCCATTCCAAACCTTCAGCGTTGCAATCCTGGGATCCGCTGAAGGTTCGGAATGCCTCTGCTTCAGCGCAGAATGACTTTCGCCAAACTCTTTCCGGGTGCGTCGCTTATGCCTGTTGGGCGACTTCCTTGAAGCTGGCAGCTCTGCAGCAGCCGCTTTGGTTTTTCCCCTCCTTTTTCTTGGATCCCAGGATTGCAACACTGAAGAAGAACCTGCAACGCCTGGGCAAGGCCAGAAGAGGTGAATTCCCCAACTCCAGTTCAGCTGGCTGGGGACAGAACGTCAGGCATGGACTGCTGTGAAGAGCAAAGACACATACACACACACCGTGCGCACAGCGGTACTAGTGAGGTTTTTAGTGAACAGCGCAAGAAGCCAGACCTGCCTTCACAGGTACAAAAGCTTCCTACAAATGGAAAAACGTCAGGAGCAAGCAAGCAAGCGCTTCTTTTTGCACTTGCTGCTCCTGGCGTTTTTCCACTTGGAAGATGGAGAGAAGGAGGAAGAAGATGGTGAGGGCAACGATCCCAGGCGCATGAAGCAAGGCATGAAAATCCGCAGCAGGAAGCTCGGGGTGAGTGAAAAGGGGGAGCAGCCGAGCAGTTTGTTTCTCTCTCTCTCTCTCTCTCTCTCTCTCCTGCCCCCCCGTCATCTCCCGGACTGGGTGGCCAAGGTGGAAAGGCGGGCAATCTTTGGGGTTAGGAGGCGTTGGATCTGGCTTGCCGAGGGGAGGTCAGGCTGGTCATGTGCTGATCATCGGAACCTTTTCTAGTTTTAACTTTTACTAGTTAAAAATGCTTTAAAAAGTAAATAAAAGTTGATCACGCCCACCCAGTCATATGACCACCACAAAGCCACGCCCAGCAAGCCATGCCCACAGAACTGGTGGCAAAAAAAAAATTAGATTTCACCACTGACCCCTGGCATAGGGTCTCCTGCTTGAGCAGGGGGTTGAACTAGAAGCCCTCCAAGATCCCTTCCCGCTCTATTATGCTTGACTGAAAGCCGAATCTTAAATGTTCTTTAACTGCCTAAAGTATGGCAATAAGCAAGGGCACTCAGTGAAGAAGCCTCACCAAGAGTGACGAAGGAAGGCAATTCTGAGTAAAAAAAAAATAGACACAGGAGAGAAAGAACTGGTCTGTGCCATGCCCAATTTTCACCTCATTAACTTTGAGTGAAACTGGAAGTACTACAAAAGCTACAAAACATTCAAAATGTCTGGCTTTTTTTCCTCCTACCAAAGACCTTCTGGGGTTCTTCAGAGAAAGGGAGAAAGAAGAAAGGGAGGGAGAAAGAAAGAGAAAGAGAGAGAGAGAAGAAACAAAGAAAGAAAGAAAAAGAAAAAGGAAGGGAGAAAGAGAGAGAATACAGGTATCTCTTAACAGAGGCTTGAACGTGCCTGAAATTAGATCAAGCCCTACATCACTTAACCCAATGTATCAGATTAAATTGTTATTGAATTATTTTTGGTATATATACTACATTCTCTTGTGTAATTTAGTTATAGTGTAGTTAACACTATGCACTTACAGAGATAGTTTACTGTTTTTCTTTGAAATAAATATTCAAAAATATTTAACCTACTGATGCCTCGATTAATGTAATTTTATTGGTATCTATTTTTATTTTCAAATTTACCAATAGCTGCTGCATTTCCCACACTAGGCTTATACTCGAGTCAATAAGTTTTCCCAGGGGGTTTTTTTGTGGTAAAATTAGGTGCCTCGGCTTATATTCGGGTCGGCTTATTTATTTATTGATTGATTGATTGATTGATTGATTTTTATACCGCCCTTCTCCCTGGGGACTCAGGGCGGTGTACAGCCAAGTAAAAAAAAACACAATATAAACATTAAGAACAATTTAAAAAGAATATCTCGATTGCCCCAAATTTAAAAAGAACACCCCAATTTAAAATCATTTAAAAGGCTTTGCTTAGGCCAGCCCGGCTTGTTGGAAAAGAAACGTTTTAAGGGCACAGCGGAAGGCACGGAGGTCATGGATTCTCCTTATCTCTGGGGGCAACTGATTCCAGAGGGTAGGAGCCCCCACAGAGAAGGCCCTCCCCCTGGGGGTCATCAGCCTGCATTGCTTGGCTGATGGCACCCCGAGGAGGCCCTCTGTATATACTTGAGTATATATAGTATATTTTGATGTGAACCTGAAGTGAAGATAATTGTGCTTTGGGAGTTCTGCTAAACCATCCCAAGAAAAAGCTGAACCAAACACAGAACATTTTGATTCTACCTTATGGAGAGCATAAGGAAGGACTGGCATACCATCCTCTTCTCCTTCATATGGCATGTGAACTGATCAACCCATCTTTCCAGGGCCTCCAGCTTCCCTTAGCTGATGGCCCTGGTGATCTCTTTGGCTTTACTTGCCGTCTGTCACTTCCAGATACAACTGGCACAACATTCGTATCTAGTTGTACCCCTGGAGGACCTACAACTAGTTGTACCATGTTTAGAATCCTTTGTGCACAGAATGCTTTTTCTTATCGCTATAATCAACCCGCAATGCAAGTCAAGCAATTCTTGGGATTCTCCCCTCCTATCTGGTACAGCTGCTTAATGGTAAATATAGATATGTTGGTATATATATCAATCAGACAATAAATAGCAAAAGAAAGGCAAAAAAAAGTATTCACTGAGTTAACAGATATAAGTTAAAATAAATTAACTGGAAAATAAGGCACCCTGCTTCCTAACTGACCCAATCTCTTTCTATAAATAATTTTCTTATACAAATACATACACAAGCAAAATTTAAAACAAAACTGACAGAAAGGGAATATGTAAAAAGAAAGGGAAGGGGGATAAAAGAGGAAGAAGCCTTATTTGTTTCAGAAAGGGTCAAATTCACCAAAGGAACAGCTCCTTGGGAGCAACAACCAATTTTTAGATTAATCTTCAAGGTATTCTTGCTATTGCAATTTATATCTCCTGCCTATTTATTTTGTAAGATTATACAATCACTTCATACATAATTATTTTAAGATGAAAATCAGCGGTAATAACTTTCATGGAATACTAGCATAAGAACTTGCATTTGGTATTATTTGCTTCACAGTGTTAGAATTTCCAATCAGTCTTGTATCTTTAGCCTATGCAATATATATTCACCAAAAACCATTACTGTATTCTACAGGAATATTTACTTATGAAAATAAATTTCTGTATGTTACACAATAATTGTGGAAGAACATACTTCATTATTTCAGGTATTGTCCTGGCTCATGTGCATTCGTCACATAGGTTTATATTTAATGTAATTTTTCAAGGGCATGATGTAACATTGCTGTGGCTAATCTGGCATGTGCCTAATTTGTATAGAAACATGATCACCTGGGAAACCTGGATATAAAGTTTTGAATTCTTTCTGTAACTGGCCTAAGAATGAAGAAAGGGATAATTAAATTAAAAAAAAAAGCCAACAGAATAAAAGCATTAGTCATTTATTTATTTTTTAAAAAAACGATCAATATCATTTGTTTTGTTCTAAATGAATAAAAGAATCACAAGAAAAGGACATGTTACCATTCTTCATGGACTCTCGGTATTATACATATGGGATAATAGCACATGGTTTTGCATTGATGATCTTTAACACAACAGAGGACAATTGTTCCACCAAAGATTATGTTCCCCCAGGCATGGATGCATAAATCAGCCACAGAAACTCAGTGGATGATTCTGGACCTGTCACGCCCTCTCAGCCCAACCTACCTCACAGGATTGTTGTTATAGGCAAAAAAAAAAATGGGAACAGAAGGAGCGATGTATATCACTTTCAACCCCTGAATGAAAAAGTGGAATATAAATCCCTTCCCCTTCTATGGCACTAAATTCAACTCCCAGATTAATTAATTAATTCTTCAAATGGCTTTAGAGTGTCTCATAGGTAGAAATATTGCTATGCAGCAAATAAAAAGTCTGTATTAATTCACATGAGCCTTACAGGATCATTTTAAAACGTTCAGTATCTGAAAAAAAAGCAGAAGGTAGTCTCTTAAGGGCCTTGTGGTTT
This sequence comes from Ptyas mucosa, assembly GCA_012654045.1. Classification (NCBI taxonomy): domain Eukaryota; kingdom Metazoa; phylum Chordata; class Lepidosauria; order Squamata; family Colubridae; genus Ptyas; species Ptyas mucosa. The sequence continues at coordinate 3,942,900 of WNWU01000068.1, forward strand.
TATAACTGGTTGCCTGGAAAAGCTGGCAGGTGCTATGTCCTGAAATTTGGTTGGGAAACCTAGGGAGCTGCCAAATGGATGCGGTTATGAGGACTACACAAATTTTCCTAGATTGGCCTACTGCTTACAACAAAAAGCATGCTTTCTCTATCTTAAGTGTTTTTCTGTCTATCTCCTTACTTTTAATGTTGCTTGGACCATCCATTTGCTTTCTCTCTTCCATTCCACTGTCTGATAATTATTATTCTGATTATCTGTTGCAAATCTCAGGTTTTCATGGGCTTAATAGAGGCTGACTTTTCAGCCTGGGCGCATCCTGTTTTGCACAAGTGCAGTATCATATTACTCCCAGGACTCAGCAATGAATCAAGCTCAGGATGCACCAATTTAATGCTGATACAATGCTGATAAAGGCTGGTACAAAAATTCTGACCAATATTTCATTTTTGATAATGTTACAGTAAAAATTAGTAAGATGCCACCCTCTTTCAATTTTATGAATGAAATAAAGGGCTAGCTTAACTGTTAAATAGCCTCAATACTCAGCTACTTTAACAGAATGTTCCCGATTCGGTGCAAAAAGAATTGTTGGCAGAGACACAGCATCCTGAATCTAGGCCTTATGAATACCACTCCATTGTTATAAGTGAAAGAAAAAAGTGCAACTACAATCAAACCCTAGCCTCGCCTTGCCACAAACGTTCTGCCAGCTAAGCAAACCTTTTTTTTAAAAAAAAAAATGCGACGGAACAATGCTACTGAGTTTATACCTTCAGTCATTTCAGCATATATAATCATAGAATCTGTATAAATCTATATAGTGCCTTTACATTTTCAACATAACAAAAATTACTGAGAAATTCTGGAAAGACTAAGATGATAAAGTCATAAAGGTATTCAAGTTAAAATTAAACGACGTCTCATTTCACACCACGCTGGTCAGTGCTATTTCTTAGCAAACCAAGCTTCAATAAATAGTATGACTGCTTATTGTTATAGTTCTCCAATAACAAGACAAAACTAATATTTTGTTTATGGTGGAAAGAATACAGGGGAAGAAACACGTTAGTTTAATATGTAAACTTTTAAGTTAATCAACTGGTGTTTTTAAAATTTAAAATTAGAAGCTTAGAATACAATAATGCAAGGTGTTCATTAATCTATCTCTGGCAGGAAAACTGTCCGAACGCCTTTATTTTTGAGAAAACAGCAATTATTCTTTTTTAACTGCAAACCCAACAGAGTAGACACTATTAGCTATTCAAACCTCCTTGAGACCAATTTTATATTAAGGATTGGTAAATATTCTTATCCTAAATACTAAATGTTAAATTGCTAGTGCTCCTGTTAATCACAACTCTATGCAAAAAGGGATAGCGCATGGTTGTAACTCTTTATTTTGGATGATATCAAAAATCCAGTCACTGCCCGGAGAAACCCATATCCTTGGCCTTTGTTAACTATAAATCCTAGATGGTAAAGAATTGTGGGTTTACATAGAAAAGTTCGTATTAAAATTACTTTTAAGGAAAGGCCATTATAAATAGCTTTCCCACCAGCTGGCAATCTAAAATATATCTAAAGGTTATACCATCAATATTAAACATTAGATTCAAAAATTGAATGAACTGAATTTGCGATATGAAGGGCATTTAAACATAAATTAGAAGAGGGGTTTTTCTAACGTTGGGTTGAAACCCCGCAATGGAGTCATGAGCAACTTAAGTGGCAAATCAGAAAATCAAAACCTCGAGTTCTGACAGTGCTGCTTTTTTCTCTATTTTGACTATGACTATTTTGGTTTAGTGAGTGTAAATCTATTTATGTGCTGATTAGAAAGGATGGTACATTCCACTTTCTCTTCTGGAGTTCCAATTTTTTCTAGGGTAGCTATGCTCCTCAAAGCCAATGGGGCTATTAAGGTCAAGAGGTTTTTTTTTTCCCTTCCATTACTTGATTTAGACAAATGCATCGCAAGAATTCGGATATAACTGTTCTTTGGAAAACATTATCAAATTATATAATTATACACACATTTTAACATTTAAAAACAGTACATTTGCTATGGAATACATTAAGCAGCTGATTTTGCTACAAAGCATATTTTGTCCTGAACTGAACTATGGAATAGCATTAGACAAGACACAGAACCCTGCAGAGCCTGGGATTTAAACTGTCACTTCCCTTTAAAAGAAACTGCCATGTTTTTTTTTTAAACACAGAAATATATACAGAAACTGCAGGGTTTTGTTTTGTTTTTAAAAAAAGAATATCCTGCAATTGTTAATATTTAACTATTTCTCCCATTTGCCTCTCACAACAGTCAGCCTTTCCACAACTTAACATTCAAAAATTAGCATGCAGGAAACTCTCATGATGTGGATGCCTCATCCAAGATAATATACTTACAGCTGCTGTTCCATAACTTTAGTAGGGATTTAATGTTAATTTCAAAAAGCACAGAGTCTTGTAGGCTCAACATCATGTTTCAGAGCTGCTGCAGCTGTAATTTTGTTGGTGTATCTTGTCTACCAGTCATCCCTTTTTTGCTCACAGACCAACAGAGTTTTGGCCCATAGCATCAGTATTTCATTACCATGCAGCCTCCGAGTGACGCACAACTATAGTAGAAATGCTGCTGAATGCAGATGACCTTCAGTAAGAAAAATAAAGTTCCCAGGCTTGTCACAAGAGAACATCTTTCAGGATACTCATATTTCTTGATGACACACACTGGTCCCCAGATAAGACCAAAAAATAAATTAAAAAAAAAAAAGAAATGCAGCTGAAGCCAAAGCTTTTAGTCACCTTGCTGTTGAGAACTTCAAGTGGCAACTTACTGTAATAGCTCTTATTGATACTCTGTTTGCAAATTGCAAACAAAACATTTTCACATTATGTGATTCCAACTTTAGAATCGCTATTCTTCCATTTATCAAGTCCCAAATTCTACGCAACCAATCAATAAGTAGGAATTTCTGCCTCGTCTTCAATTATCCCCACCCACCTATCTCTCCATCTCTGCCCTTTTGGGTGCCCTACGCAGCACCATTCTCTCAATGTTTCAGATGCTATTTGGAGGATGGCAACTTCCCCTTTTATGAACTAGCAGAGGCTCCAGGATGAGAGGAGTTTTTTTCCTCTTAATATTTTGGCAGTTAGTAAAACCTTGCTATTCTGTCAAACCTCTGAGGACTGAAAGAGAATAATAAATATGTTCTCCTAAGTAAGCAAAGGATGCTATTACTGAACCAGTGCAGGTAGTCCTCCACTTACAACAGTTTGTTCAGTGACTGTTCAAAGTTACAATGGCGCTGAAAAAAAGTGACTTGTGAACAATTTTCACACTTACGTAAGTTGAGGACTACCTATATTGCCAGATTCATCACCGGTTATGAGGATCTCAGTGACCGAAACAGATTTCAATGTCATTAATGACATTGCTCCTAGAGAAACAGCCTAGGCCAGTAACAATTATTTTGTTGCATATTGCAAATGAAGTCCAATGGAATTCATTTGCAATATGAGCAAGTTTCAACTATATACCTTTTACCACAACAGACAATGAGTACCTACTGAAAGGTAGCATATCCCACCAAAATAAATTCTTCATATCACTGCAAGTTTTCAACACAATTCTGTGCAGGTGCATCACCCAGATTGGCCAGGCCATGTCCAGGTCATCAGAAATCCTTTCCTGTTCTAGATAATTTTAGAAAGCTTTCACCCTGAGAATAGCTGGAGGGAAAATGATTTCATCCCCAGAAAAGGCCATTTTACAGCGATTTATAAAAAGGGAATCAAATACCTAAATGGCGTTTACTTTCTTTGTC
>WNWU01000068.1:3947132-3978281 GCA_012654045.1 Ptyas mucosa
TAAGACTTGTGGACTTCAACTCCCAGAATTCTCCAGCCAGCATAGCTGGCTGGAGAATTCTGGGAGTTGAAGTCCACAAGTCTTAAAGCGGCCAAGTTTGGGGACCCCTGGTCTAGAGGCTTTTTTTCTTGAGCAGTTGTTTTGGTTCATTCACTTGAACAACCCATTGTTAAAAGAAAGCTTCCCTTAATATTGTATGCAAAATATTTGCAATACACTTTATAATTAATGATATATCTACCAAATAGATTATCACCATGGGAAAATCCCCAAGGCACTTCTTTATTTACTGTCTTTAAAATATATATACTGCTTTGAGCTTTTTGCACATTGCTGTCCCAATTTTGAAGACAATTCTAAAACGTTGTTAATTCTTTTACGTATCTATGTGAAAGAAAAATGCAGAGAATGCATATATAAAGACATTTATCTATAACAATATTTATTTATACTATTAATTAATTTATAAGCAATATTAATTTATGGGGTTTGCAAGGCTTTATTATATCCCTATCCAATATTTCATTCTTATAAAGAAACCAACATATACAATTGCAATTACAACTTGCAGTTAGATACAACTATATTTTCTATTTTAGAGAAGTTGAAACCATCGTTATAAATTTCATGTGTTAAAAAGGTTTTGTTTTTCTAAATGTAAAAAAAAAAATAGTTAAAAGCTAGCTAGATACCGTAAAACTGAAGCTGGTGAGGCAAAAGTTACGATACTTCGTCCAAACAGGGTTATTATGTACACATGGCCAGATGTCTACAGTATTCAAGGGTGGAAAAGAACAGCCATCCCATCTGTTGCCATGAAAAGGAACATGTTACGCCGGTGATTTGGATCCTGCATTGGCTCCCTATCAGCTTCCAGGTGCAATTTAAAATGCTGGTTTTGACTTACAAAAGGCCCTTTGTGGCTTGATGCTCAGATACCTGCAGAATTATCCTCTTCAGCACATTTGATCTGCTCAACTGGCTCTTCTTAACAGAAAGTGCCTTGAATTCTCCATTACTGCATTGGGGGGGGGGGGGGGGGGGAGGGGCCGAGAGCTGCAGGCACCGGTTTTTTGTAGTAGAGATGCCTGTGCAATGGAACCACCTTGTGCTGGAAATCAGATTGTTCCTCTACGTTATTGGCCTTCTGCAATTTTAAAAAATGAATTATTTTGGAAAGTCTTATGAATTGTTTTACTGTTGCCTGAATTTAATTTTTAGATAAAAATATGGAATATTTTATTTTATTATTATATTTTTAATTGACTATTAAAATATGACCATAGCTAAGAAAAAGGGACCCGGTGGCTCAGTGGCTAAGATGCTGAACTTGTCAATCGAAAGGTCGGCAGTTCGAATCCCGAGTGCCGCGTAACGGGGTGAGCTCCCGTGACTTGTCCCAGCTACTGCCAACCTAGCAGTTCGAAAGCACGTAAAAAATGTAAGTAGAAAAATAGGGACCACCTTTGGTGGGAAGGTAACAGCGTTCCGTGCACTTTTGGCATTTAGTCATGCCGGCCACATGACCACGGAGACGTCTTCGGACAGCGCTGGCTCTTCGGCTTTGAAATGGAGATGAGCACCGCTCCCTAGAGTCGGGAACGACTAGCACATATGTGTGAGGGGAACCTTTACCTTTATAGCTAAGAAACCTGTTAATATCTAAATAAACAAAGCAGCTTATGATTTAAACCTTGGGTTGATTTGTACATAGAGCTTGATTCAAAAGTAGATCTCTGCAGAATAACCTCTTCCTGCAATAAAGCAACTAGTCTATTTGAGTTAAGACCTTGAAGTTTATACTCTTACTTAGTTACAAAATCTGGGGTAACTTCCAGTGAGCTGAAATTTATTGTTATGTCCCAAAGAGATATTTGACAAAAATGTTATTTTGTTCACTGTTGCTATTCTACATTCAATCATGCTTACTTTTTTCTCCACTATTTCAATAAAGATAAGATAGTATATTTCATTGCTTATCAGTACTCCATTCACACATAGAACCAATAATTACATTCTCACATTGAAAACATTCTTACAAAAGATTCTGTGTTCAATTTTATTTGTTACCTGTCTCGGGTCCCCATCTTCTAGCAACATTTCACTAGTAATTCAGCAGTTTATGACTGCATGCCTTAGGAACATTTCATTGCATTATCAGGATACGAAAATAGAAATAAGCAGATAATTTAAAGAGGATTCAGCTTCTGTCTACTATTCTAAAAAGCAGGATTGCAGACTACAATAAATCGACGTTTCATAAGTTCACGTCGTTTTTGGCTAGCAATAATGCAAACTGAATTGGAGAAATTCCAATGACTTAAGAGTTTGCAGCATTTAAACAGTTCAAATACAGGATTAATCTTCAACCAAGCAATTAGAATACTTCATGCTTTTTATCTCAATTGCTCAACCAGGAAGATTACATCCTACATAAACGTTAAAAACCTTTAGTTCACTTTATTGCTTAAGATTGCCACCTGCAGTTTTGCTATCCCACCATATTATTTCAGCCTGAAAATCAGAAATACCAACTATAAGAGTCAAAAAGTGTGTGGGGGGGGGGGGGTCACTTTTTTTCCAAAGTTTTCTTGATTATAAACTTGCCACGGTTCAAAGATATTCAGAAAAAAGCTCTGTATAAATCACTATTCTTTTCACAAATGTGCAGTAGGCACTTAGAACAAAACTAAAAGATTTTTCAGATTAACACTAACAATACATTCACATTAAACACCACCATTTGCGTCATGGTTAATCTACAGCAATGCGACAGTGAAATGGTGGGGGAGGGAATTAAGACTTTATGTCCAGGGTATTTTCCCAGATGAAAATATTACTCTTCCTCTCCCTAAAGTATCATGTCCTATAGAAGATTGTTACTGGCTCCACCAGTAATAGGTTGCTTCTCCCTCTGAAACCAGCAACAATTGAGAAGCTATTCTTCTTTTTGGGAATCATAGACACAAAATATAAAAACTGGAAATGAGAATCACCTAGTCAAGCCCAGTATAGGAATCCTCTACTAAAGCATCCCCAACAGATGGCCATCCAGATTTTGCTTGGACGCCTCAAGCAAAAGAGAATCAACATAGCCTGTTCCACTGTTGAACTCTACATATTTGGAAATATTTTGATATAAAATCTACTTCATTTCAATCCGCTGTTCCCCGTTTTGCTTTCTGGAATAGTTCTGAACAATTCTATTCTGCCTGGAAAAAAAAATTAAAAAGAAAGGATAGTTTCCTATGTGCTCAACTGCCTGGATTTCAATACTCCTGCCTCCTGTGGTCTGGCTACTTCTTTTAGTTAAATCCTTGCGTTCCATTCAAATGTTTTGTCCCACCAAGTTATGAAAAGCTCACACGAAGACATCAAAATACAACCTGAATGGGGCAAAACCGACTGTGACTCAACCCTAGCAAGACAAAGTTGCTGTGAGCATTTGGAGCCCCCTGGAGACAAAGATCGTCCATCTCTGGGTGGTACTACCCCAAACAGACTCGGTGTACAATCTGGAGGTCCTCCTACACTCGTGGCTCCTGTTCGAAGAGCCGGCGGCAACTGTGGCCAGGAGAGCCTTTGCACACCTTTGGGTGGTACGCCTGTTGTGCCCCGCTCACGGTAACTCAAGTCCTTGTAACCTCCAAATTAGATTACTGCAGTGCTTCTCAAATAGTGGGGCGCGCCCCCCAGGGGGGGGGCGTGAGGCTCCATAAAAGGGGGCGCGTTTGACCTCGGCATCTGATTGGCTGTCCAAAACCCTTGTGACACGAGCCTGTCGGAGCCATCTTTAGTGTGGGACGTCCGTCCACACTTACTTTGTTGCCCGACGGATGTGCGCCCAATTGATGCTCAAATGACTGACAATGACCTTCTCCTGTGAAACATAACGCTGCCCCAATTAATCAAACTTGCTAAAGAAATCGGGCTACCGCTGCTGACATTTGCATCGATAGTGAGCATTAAGCCAGTACATGTGACTGCGCATGCTCCTCCCTTTCAAGGAGAACAGACCTTTTTCTAATAATGATACTATTTACAGTCGTGCGGGGGGCGCGAAAAATGTTTTCTTCTTCCTAGGGGGGGCATGACAGAAAATAATTGAGAAGCACTGGATTACTGTAATATGCTCTACATAGGGCTGCCCTTGAAGACTCTTTGGAAACTTCAACTGGTCATGTGACTAATAACTGATGTCAGATATATGGCAAATGTAACACCATTCCTGCGTGAGTTACACTGGTTACGAGTGTGTTTCTGGGTACAATTCAAGGTGCTGGTGAAATAGAATAGGCATCCTGCAGATCCCATCAGTCAAAGAACATCATTTGGAGGGAACGAGGAGGTGAGCTTTTTCTGCAGTGGCCCCTGCTCAACGGAACATCCTTCCTTCAGCGATTAGAATGGCCTCTACAAACCTCGCTAGGCTCCCAAGTCTTGGGCATCACATGTGCCAAGAGCTCCACTTCCTGGCTATAATGTTAACGGGCCAGATATCTTGATCATATGTACACTTTGAATTCAATGTTTTAATGTTTTTTACTGTTTTTTACATAATTATAGCTTTAAATGTTTTTTTAAAAAACTTTAATAGTAATATATGTTTTGACTTGCAAGCCACCCAGAGTCATTTACCGTTGGACAGCTCTTCCTCAGAAAAGAGCTCAAATATTATAATTAGATTAACAGAAATGGGGATTATATTAACAATATTACTTGGTATAATCATGTTTAAGAAGGAAAACCATAATCCACACTTTCAGAGCCGGACTCTATTTGCAATACCTGGTTTAGCCCAGCAGACTAAAAGCATAGTGATTTAAACCAGCTGTCTGCAATTACTGTAAGTTCGAATCCCACCAGGCTCAAGGTTGACTCAGCCTTCCATCCTTTCTAAGGTGGGTTAAATGAGGACCCAGTTTGTGGGGGCAATAAGCTGATTTTGTATAAATATACAAAAGTATGAAGGCTATTGCTTAACGCATTGTAAGCCGCCCTGAGTCTCCAGAGAAGGGCAGCATATAAATCAAATTTTTTTAAAAAAATACCAGAATCAGATGAAACATCAGGAAATAGCTATTCAATGTGTATTATCTACAAAAGGAAAAGAAAATTGAACATATATTAATTGAAATAAATCGATCAGCATAAAGCTGGAAAGGATCTTGGAGGTCTTCTAGTCCAACCTCCTGCTCAAACAGGAGAACTTATGCCTGTGATGGCGAACCTATGGCACGTGTGCCCAAAGTGACACGCGAAGTCTTGTCACCCAGCACACACAGCCTTGCCTGTTTGTCTTCTGGGTTTCTGGTGCGAATGCGCACACGACGATCAGCTGTCCTTTGCGCGTGCACGCCGACCAGCTGACTGTCAGGTGCGCATGCGTGCTAGAACCCGGAAGTTTGGCTTTTCCAGAGTGTGATCCCTTCGTGCGTGCGGCAGTGCCAAAAACCAGCCTGCGCATGTACGCCAGCCAGCTGATCTAGCATGCGTGCTAGAACCTGGAAGTTCAGGTTTTCCAGAGTGCGGCCCTGATGAGCGCGAACATGCGCAACATTTCCACACGACCTTTTCAGCACTCGGTGCCAAAACGTTTTGCCAGCACTGCCTTATACCAGTTCAGACAAGTGACTGTCCAGCCTCTTCTTAAAAACCTCCAGTGAGGCACTTGCAACTTCTGAAGGCAAGCTGTTCCACTGGTTAATTGTCCTCACTGTTGGAAAGTTTCTCCTTAATTCCAAGTTGCTTTGTTCTCGCCTCAATTAGTTTCCATCCATTGTTTCTTGTCCTGCCTTCTGGGGCTTTGCACCCCTCTTTTTTGTGGAAACCCCTCAAATATTGGAATAATGCTAACACGTTACCCCTTCTTTTCTCTAGACTGGCCATATCCAATTCCTGCAACCATTCTTCATGTGTTTTTGTCTCCAGGCCCTTAATCACCTTAGTTGATCTTCTTTGCACGGTTTCCAAAGTCTCAGCATCTTTTTTGTAATGTGGTAACCAAAACTGGATGCAGTATTCCAGGTGTGGTCTTACTAAGGATTTATAAAGCGGTGCTAACATTTCTCTACTGCCTGTTACTTCCTTGCCATTTTTATCCATGAATTTTTCTTAGGCTCTTTCTGAGTTTGTTAAAATCAGCTCTTTTAAAGTTTAAGACACTGGTTGGATTATGTTCTATTGCTTGTGTTAGCATATTAAATTTCAATATGACGTGGTTACCAGGGGTGGGTTCTAAATTTTTTTACTACCGGTTCTGTGGGCGTGGCTTGGCCATGTGACAATTCTTTAGGATTTAGCAGAGGTTCTGGTCTACCAGGCTTTTAACTGCTTGCAGAGCTGTACCGATCTACCCATTTATTTATGCAGGCACTGATCTACTCATGTATTTTTGCAGGCACTGGTCTACTCATTTGTTTTCTTTTAACACTGATCAGCTGTAGGGCGGCCCTTTGAAGCCCCGCGGCAAGAGTTTAAACAGTTTTTTTCCCTCTAGCCAATCAGCTGGGACTCAGGAGGCAGCAATAGATTGGGGGTGGGGCCAAATAAAAGGTAAGAATAACGCGGGGGGTGGGGGGTGGGGGCAGAACCGGTTCGGTGATGTCATATCGTCACCGCTATCGGCTCGGGAGAACTGGGCCGAACTGGGAGGAACCCACCACTGGTGGTTACTCTTGCCCAAGGTTCCGGCAACTTCAACTCCTATCACTTCTTCTCTATTAGTAAGAATTAGGTCCAGTATAGCTTTTCCTCTATTTATCTACCTTTGGATGACAAAATTGACAGCTAAATTCAATCTCCCACTTGTATCAGGGTAAAGTCTCCCATTGCTACTGTGGTATGTTTCCTACATTCATTTGTTAATTGATTAGCAAAGAGTTCATCTATTTCTTCTGCTTGGTTGAGTAGTATATATATATATATATATATATATATATATATATATATATATATATATACTACTATAGCAATGTCATTTTTTTCTCTTTTATATTGACTCATATGGATTCTAGATTTTCATCCTTGGCTTTGTATACTTCTGTAGAGATGTGATGATCTTTTATATATAATGCAATTCTACCTCCTCTTTTGTTAGGTCTGTTTCTTCTGAATAGTTTGTATCCTTCCATCAGTACATTCCAGTCATAAATTTCATCCCACCAAGTTTCAGTAATGGCAACTATATCGTATCTGCCTTCATGAACTGATACTTCAAGTTCACCTTGTTTGTTTCTTAAATTTATGAGAAACATGCTTCAAGTTAAACTGTGCAAGCATCCTTAGAATAAGAAAAGGGGGATTATATTTACCAACTTCTTCCTTCTACTATAGCTCGCACTGCTTTAGTAAATTGTTTTCTCTTCCCCAAAATATTGACAATACAAAAGGAAATTTTTTCTTGTATTTACTTCAGTAATCCCCTCAGTTGACTTCCATTTTCTTGTACTAAAGAAGTTTTGAAAGTTATAAAATACTTATTTTTTAAAAGTATATGGATATCTTAATCAAATAACTCTGGGCAGCTAACAAAGTATAAAATAAGAAATACATAGAAATAGATTAAAAATACATTCCAAATAAAAATAATCAACTCTTTGATTGGCACAGAACAAATGCACAAACTGGGCTTTAATAATATTTTAGGCCCCAAAAGCCCAAGGAAACAAAACAAAAACAGAAAAAGAATACTATATTCAGCACCAATACATTGCACTTTCCACATTACATCTTGTAATTTACAAACTGCAGCCTGATACCTTTCACAGAAGGATGTATGATTTGAGTACCATTTAAATAAATGAGCTCTTCAGCAGATGGTACACAAATTCATTTTCAAGGCAGGAAAACTGACAGATAATAGCACTATGTTTTAAAAATTACACTAGCCCTCAATTTCCCCAAAATCAAGGCACATCAATACATACTGTAATTGGAATGCAGAAAATGAATGTCATCTTCATCTAAAGTCTGTCCTAACGAAAACAAACTGATGCGCCTCATTTTCAATAGTTTCGGAGAATTTTCACAGACCGTATTTCCAACATCTGACATGACAGAAGGCACAATTTTTTTAAAGAAATCCATGCTTGAGTTTTACCATTCCTAGCACATTGATTAAAGTCTTCTGTTTAATGGCCACAAGCAGAAGTCCAGATGCTTGTGCAAACTTCCTTGAAGAACTTTTACAAGCCGGTCTGTTTGTGCTACTTTACATAATGATGTCATACTACACTTGGGTGGTGCGCAGTTCAAACACCAGCAAGTTAACAACTGAGAAAAGTTTCAAGATGTACATTTTAACAAACTAAAGCAGCCCGGTCATTAGAAATACTCTTGAGACTGTGAACTGTGAACATAAACCAATAAAAATAACAGAATGATAATTTAAAGAACTTAAAACATACAACATGCATACATATAAAATATGTTTCTACCTAATTAGCTGGAAGTTTTAGTTTTATCTTGTAAGGGAGGAGTATACTTCTGCACTCGAAAGATAAGAGTTATCACTGTGAAATGTTTGTGGCCCTTATGAATATAGTTAGCAAGTTTTCCAATACTCTGTGCTAAGTAGCCATTCAGTTTATAACACAAATTAAGTTATAAAAGGGCTGTCAATAAATGGCAATTTAAGTCACAGCATTTTATACAAGGTATTTTCTGTAATATTGCATCTTTTATATATTATTCATAGAGAAAATTAGAAAGCATGTTTGTAACTTGCTGAATGAGCCGAATTCTGACATATATACCATTACATAGGAGGATCAAATCTTAGCCAAGAACACTGATAACCACTAGTTAGACATATTCGTATGAATATTTCACTTATTTTCTTTCCAGATAAATCTTTAACCTTACATTTAACTCTTTTCATGAGTAAAAGTAACATGAAACATAGCAAGATAGAAGTAGGTAGTTCATATTTTTGTTCTTCATGAGTCTTTAAGAAGTGTTTGAAGTGAGAAAAAAGTTTACTGTAAGACTGCTTGTTCTGAAAAAGCATATGACGAAAGTTAATCAGTTTTAATTGTGGAATGTTTTGTACAAATATGATGTTGAAGATATGCTGCCGAATGAAACAAAAATAGTATGTGATGAAAATAAACCTCATGGAAAATAGAAAGTAAGTTCAGGAAATGGTTCAACATTAAGCAGAGAACTGTGATGTTACCTTGTGATTAATGTATTTATGGATAAATTTATAGGGGCAACTTGTGGTGAAGTCAGAGATATGATGGTTGAGGTCATGCCCTTTTGTGTGCAGTTAATTTATGCTGCAAAGGATTCAAATGATTTGCAAGGACTATGAAGCTGCACAATGCAACAAGGAGTTTGGCTCCAAAATTAAAGTGTCAAGATTAAGGTAGTAGTTGTGTTTGTGAAGTAACAAAGTGAACTGTTCCAAGTTATTCCTAAATGAAAAAAACTTCGATCAAGCACATCAATGGAAACATTTAAAGGTGTACAAATGCTGGTAGAAATGTAAAGGGATAATACGTAACCTTCTTCAAGGAATTGATATTTGTGAAGACATATGAAAATGGGAGAGAACATGCTTCTGCTCATTTTGTGATGAAAGTGATAGATGGGTATGGCAAGAAAAAAAAGAAGCTGACTGCAATGGGAAGGGATTGCTTAAGAAGTAGAGCAAGAAGAAATAGATCAAGAACGGGAAGTGAATGTGGACTGGATGCTAGAGTGACCAGTACAAATGTCGCATAAAAAAAATGAATAACACAATCTTTGGGAAAACTAGGTTTAACTACATTTCTCTTTCTTATCTAGTCATGTCTTTAATTTCTGTGACTTATTATTTCTTATATAATTGCTTTTATTTGTTTACAGGTCTTACAGGCCTCGTTTTCTGCATTTACTCCAGTGCAGTATAGTGGTTATGAATGTAAGTTTGCCAACTTCAAAATTTAAGTAAAATATTTTCAGAACAAAAATTTGTTGAACATAAAGCTAATTATACTGCTTAAAGTTACATGTCTCTCTGCATTTTATCAGGACAGAAATTCACAGAGATATTCAATTCAAAATATCTAATGAAGTCAAGAATTATACATATACTGGTATTTACGTGAGAAGGAAGCAGAAAGAGACACCTGACTTTGGGTGTATATACTTGAATCTAGTTACTCCAACTAAATTGGAGGTGGAAAACTGTTTTAGCATTCAGTCTATTCACAGATCATCAACAGTTTGTCCATGAAAAATTCAGCAATACCACCCAGAAAAGTAAACTTTGTGCTATATAATGGATTCAATAAAATGTGACAAGAGACTGTTTCTTAGGTAAGGGCTGAAGGGGAGAGGTGGGAACTAGCATAGCTAGAGCCAGAGAGAACCACTGTGTGAACACTGAGCATGTACATTCCAACCTCAAAGCTAGGAAAGGAAAAGCCAAAAATATTCTGATTTGAAAAGACAGGGAACAGACTTGAGCATTAAAACCTGGAGATGACATATATAGACAGCTTTTGTGTCATGCCGTAGGAAGGTCATCTGTAGAGTACCTGTATGGCTTCTTATATACAATAAAGGAGCTTATCTAGCAGTTTCAGGTATGTGACACTTCTGTTTTTATCTAGCTCCTCACGGAGGGCAGGTTTCTGGAAAAACAGAGATTTATAGTTGCCCCTAATTTGAGGTCTTGCCTGCTGGTACTTGTAAAAAGCAGTAGCACTGCTTAGGCAATAATGAGGCTTTATAGCAGAGGTCCTCAATCTTTTTAAACAGGGGGGCGATTCAGTCCCTCAGACTGTTGGGGGGGGGGGCAGCGAACTGGCTGGGTGAGTGTGGCTAGGTGATCATGTGACTGGGCAGGCGTGGCTAGGTGATCATGTGACTGGGTGGCAGTGGCCAATTTAACAGTCCATTTTTTTGCCTTTCTCCTTCCTAAGCTCCCGTTTAAACTGTTTTCAAAGACTTTTAATTTAAAGCAGTACTTTACAAGCACAGAGCTGCTTTTCAAGGCTGCACCCCTCTTCCCTCCCCTATTCAAACATGGGCCCTGGTTCACATGGCTGTAAAAAAGACTTTTAATTTAAAGCAGTACTTTACAAGCCCAGAGCTGCTTTTCAAGCTGCACCAGCGAGATCACCCCTCAGCTGGACTTCCAGCTGGTTCGCTGGAAGATAAGGCCCACAGTGAGGGGCGGGGCAGTTTCAAAACACTTTGTGCAAAACTCTTGAATCAAGAAAAAAGCTATCACACATAGTGGCATCTTCATTTTAAAACTTATATTGTTGGAAAGAAGAGGGAGGGTCCTGTAACATACAGCTGACCACTGACGTTATCTATGCTCTTTTGTATTGCCCTTCCAGAATAAACTCTCTTTGGCAAATCCTAAATTAACAATAAGAACTGGATGATAACAGAATAACGGAATTGGAAGGGAGATCTTCCAGATCAACCCTCTGCACAAGCAGGAGACCCTGTACCATTCTGGACAAATGGCTGAAATGATGAAAAGCCATAGGTGCTCAGAGCTCAACTCTGGCTTCCTGATGGGCACATAAACTCCTCTTGTTGGAAAACCATAATGGGAAATTTCTAGTTTAGTTTGTGCCTAAAGGTAAAGGTTCCCCTCGCACATATGTGCTAGTTTTTCCTGACTCTAGGGGGCGATGCTCATCTCCATTTCAAAGCCGAAGAGCCAGCGCTGTTGAAGACGTCTCCATGGTCATGTGGCTGGCATGACTAAACGCCAAAGGTGCACGGAATGCTGTTACCTTCCCACCAAAGGTGGTCCCTATTTTTCTACTTGCATTTTTTACGTGCTTTCAGACTGCTAGGTTGGCAGAAGCTCACCCCGTTACGCAGCCTAGGGATTCAAACCGCTGAACTGCTGACCTTCCAATTGATAAGCTCAGCGTCTTAGCCACTGAGCCACCGCATCCCTAGTTTGTGCCTAGCACGTAACATTTCCAGTCAATCTTTATATCCAGATCAGAGCAAACACAGATGCCACTCAATACAGCTAAAAAAAATACAGCTAGATGTTTATTTATTAAACATTAGCAAAGTTCACCACAGAGTTAAACTGACAAACTGGAATAAAAAGCCAGGCCAAAACAGAAAAAGAAACCTGAGCCGTCACCATCCCAAATGAGAATGGCTTTAACCCTTTTATGTACATAGCGTAAAGTTATATCTTTAACCTTTTGTGTAAAGAGCAGTAGAAGAATAGAAATGGAAAATGGAATTCCAGGTGGTCTCTCCTCTTATAGCATGAAAAAAGTATTTAGGGGAGATGGATGATGTGTTCAACAATGGAGTCAATAGTTTTCTTGTTTGATTATCTCTTTATGCATTCCCATCCCCTTCCCACAAGCAGGTAAAAATCTTTTATTAGGAAAAAGTGAACTATCACAGCAATGACAATATTTTGAGTTGTCAAGAACTCTCGAATTATATGGATTTAATGCAAGCATGGGATGCAGGAGAAACAAAGTTAAAACTGAACAAAATATTTTGGTCATGTGGTTTACATTTCACTTCTTTGTGGCATTATAGACTCTGGCCAGATCCCTGCTGCTTGTATGACAGTTATCCTCTTTAAGAACAGAAGTGCTCCAGCGACTACTCCAAACAATCCTCTTGTCACACAGAGTTAAATTTTTTGAGATTTTTTCCCCTAATAATTGAAATCAGTATCGACCAGTGCAGTTTTGTCAAAAGTTTGAACACTTCTGGCACCATTTTCTCAGCTTGCATACTTATGAGAAGCAAAATAAGTCATTAAATCTGGCTTTCCTCAACTAGAAAAATTTTTTGACTGTGTTTCACATAACCTTAAAATATTCGCTATGTGACCACGATATGCCCAAGCTAAATAAAACATGAATCTGGATTTTAATGCTGGTGAGTATTATGTGCCACCCGGCTTTCTGACAGCGTTCCTGTGAAGGTTGGATTTATGTTATCACTCTTGCTATTCATTCTCTTCATGGATACCATCATGCAAATGTCTGCATCACAGTGCATCCTGCTCTACACTGACAATATCCTGCTTGCGGCTACTACCAGAGAAGAACTACAGCACTGTGCCCAGACATGGAATGACCAAATTAGCCAATCTAATCTACGCCGCAATATCAAGAAGATTTGAGTTTCTAAGATTAGTCCCAGTACCTACAGCATCCAGGTCAGCTGTGAAGTTCTTAGTGAAGACAAATTCCTTCCGTTATTACAATCAATCAAATATTTATTATGGTCATAGGCTGGATAAGGAGAATGGAATACAAACTATAATTTTAAAAAAGGTAAAAGTGATTTGCTTTTAACAAACCCATGTTGGCTTCTAGTAATCGCTTTGCTTGTTCCTAGGTGTTTGCGAATCCACTGCTTATCTTTTCCAGAATTTTTTTCAGATATTGGTCTTTTATTCAGAGATTGGCCTGTAGTTTTCTGGATACATTTTTCGAAGATTGGAACTACATCAGCTCTTTTCCAATCCTCTGGTGCTCCAGGAGCTTTGAAATATTCTGTTCAGTGGTTCTGAGATCATTTATGCCAGCTCCTTCAGAACCCTGGGATGTAATCCATCTGGTCCTCATGATTTACCATTTCCTTGCCTATTTTTACTTGCATTCCTATCTTGTCTTCTACTGTTTTTGATAGTCTGGCAGCCTACTCCTGGGAACAATTAGATATGGTTCCAAGAAAGTCAGGGGTGGGTGAGTTTCTGCCTTTTGTAGTTGCGCAGTGACTCTAGGCTAGCCATGCACTTGATCCCTTCTCCCTACCAGGCTGGACGCTTCCAGCATCATAACTAACATTGATGGCAAATGCCCACACAGAAAACCAAAGCAAAGGTGGCAGGACACGATTAACACAAACATGAAAATCATCTCATTTTTAGACTGTAATTTCAAGGAGTAAACACCATTTTCATAGACCAGATGTCTCTCCAAGCTTGATGAAAAGCACAGATTGTTGGACAGGGTTTGTAGCAGTAAAGAGTGATTAATTTTAAGGAATAGATCATTCATAAAGTAGTATATTAGCATTTGGGGAGAACTGGGACCTTTAAAAACTAGTATTAACAGCATGTATGAAGGGTTTCTCTTTAAGTTTGAAGAAAAGTAACTATTAATTTGCATATATTCCTAAATTTAGGTACAGTCTGTTTGGATTTGTGATTTAAGTTTCTGTAACAAAATCTCCTATCTATTATGTCTTTGTTTTGCCATTGACTTTTGTTTACTAAGCTTCATAATACTGCATTTTCTTAATTCTTGAATGGAAACTTTGCGGTATCCTAAGTTTGCTGAATAGGCTTGTGTTTCTTATTTAAAGTGTACACTCAGCACAATGGTGTTAGATCCAGTGCTAAGTAAGGACATTGCTTTATCAGCACAAAAATACAAATTTTTATCAGGTTAAACTCAGGTGACATTTGTTACATTTCAGTACTATATATAGCCTTTTTTAGCAATTGGTAAAAAAATTAATAGAATTTCAAAGATGCTGTAACATGGAATTACTCTCCTAGAAATATGGCCTTAGCATTCTCAGTATATTGCAATGTAAATATTTTTTTTCTTTCTCAGGTATCCTATTATGTGGTCAGAAACAGCAAAAAAAAAAAAAAACAAAAAAAAAACAACCCACCCGTAACCCATTAGCACCAAATGGTACCACTAGTGACTTGTGATTGATGGTAAATCTGTTCTTATTTGTGTGTACGTGCGTATACGTGGATGTGTACACAAAATGTACATTCAAATGCCCTGACCTCTGTGCACCCATTGCTGTTGTTTTAATACTGTATGTGAAAATAGTTTCTAGTGTCTGGAAAAAGGTTCCTCCCCTCTATAGAATTAATTAAACTAATTAATTAGATTATAATTGCAATCACAAACTGGGAACTGATGTTAAATCTGTTATCAGAAAACTATAAATATATTGTAGAGTGAATCAAACCTCATGATGGAAATTTATCTTGAGAATATAATTGCCACACCAGCATGATCTGAAAGATAAAGGGAATTTTCTAAACAAATTTAAAACGGAGAAATATAATGTCATTACTTCAACAGAAAGGTGCATATAATTAAAATATAATGCAGTTTACAGAAGTAAGGCCCATACAACAGAGAGAGATGAGATCAATGTATTAAAAAAAATATGTCTGCACAGGAATTGCAAAACCAACAAAATATAGGCAAAGTGCTTTTGTTAGTAAATAAATTCTAACTTAAAATTGGACATGATTTTGAATTGGAAAAGAAACAAATTCTTGCTGGATAGTGATATCAGTAAAAAAGATGTGTTTATAAGTGTTGATGAACCTTACCAGGAAAAAGTTAATTTAGTTATTGGATATTGATTGACACACAAGGATAAGGCAGCAGTGAACTAAAATACCTGATAAATCATAATGAAAACAGAAATGTATTTCAAAAAGTGAATCATCTATCTGAATTGGATGCAAATTACCTAAGTTTATGTTACTTTAAGCGTTGTGTTGTAAAATGCTGCTGAAAAATGAACTTTAGACTGTTGGAAAGGACCATGTAATAAAACTAATGGAAAAACACAATGAATCTAATTTGCTGGAGCTTATGCAATCTAAAACAAACAAGGTAGCAGGATGCATGCATAATAATCCTATAAACGGCAAGATTTTATCATAGATGTCATGTCATGAAAATAAAAAATGAGGACTTAGCAATTGGACTGAAAGTCTGTCCTTGCAAGACACGAAGGGAATTAAAATATGATTGTTATTGTTGTCTCCAAGATGTTGCAGCCAGGCTGTTAGGTAAATTGTTGCATCTTTTCAATTTTGCAGCTGTTTTTCCCAGGTGTTCTCAGAAGGTTAGCGATCTGTCCAATGTTACCCTCAGATACTTCAGAGAGTTATTGCACTGTAAAACATGGCTCCAGCACCTGGTAATTTGCATATCTATTGCTGAGGTAGAATCATGACTACCTCTGTTTTTGTTAAACTTGGTTGGAGGCGCTGTTTTTTGAACTAGTCATCCAGTACCTAAAGATCTTGAAAAAGAATGTCCTCTGCATCATTGAAGTTGATCCTTTGGGCTGTGAGATTGATATCACTGGCATAAATAAATATCCAAGAAACAGGTTCAGGCAGGTCATGGATGTATAAATTAAAAAGTGCAGGGGATAGCACTGATATTTGGGGTAGTCCATTATTCAATTTATGATATCTGCTTCTGTCAAGTGAATAGCCTGTCAGGCTATTCAAGTGTGAAAACTTGAAATAGCCTATAACTCAGCATGTTGTCAATCAAGAGAATGATGTTGTGACAAGGTATAACCTTGATTAGTTTCAGAAGACCTTCTCTCCAGAAAAGGCTGTCGAGAGGTCAAGAAAGAGACATTTTTTCATTTTCTTTTGGAATCCATTTTCCAGACAGGAAGTTAATGCAAGGATTTCATCATTGCAATCAAGTTTGGAACCGAGTCCAGCTTGTTCTACTTGAATTGCAGGTTTCTAGGGCTACTCTGTTAAGTGAAACACATGGTTTTCAAGCAAATCCAGTTTCCCCCATTGATTTTTGCCGGGTATAAGTTCACAAATGGTAATCACATGATGCTGAGATGCACCAGCCATCATAAATACATGCCGATTGCCAATTCCCAAATCAAGATCACATGACTTAACTGGCCGCTATAATGGTCATATGTGTGAGGATCAATCTTAAGTCACTCTTTTCAACATCACTGTAACCTTTGAATAGTCACTAAAGGAATGGTCACGAATTGAGGACCATCTGTATTACGATGCATTGAGTATACATTTTTTGACAAAAATTGTTGCTGTGTGTAAGTTGCTAGGCTGACATCTTCTGGTAATAGGTTGTAACACCTCAGAGTGAAAGAGACATTCTGAAGGAGATAATTTACAAGTGCCAATTCTAATACAGCAATTAGGCCTGTATAAGGCCTGCCTCACACATTTTGCTGTCAATTGCCCATCTTGTGTACGGCCTGGCAATAATTTGTTCCATCAGATGCTCAATTCTGGAAATTCAAAGCTTCAATTTTCGCATTATCTAGCTTAGAAATATTTTAATAGATATATTATTTTAATTTGCTTAAAATCAGAATGGGGAAAAAAAATCCATCAAAATGATGATATTATATTCAACGATATAACTGAACTATGCCTTTAATTTTCTTTTAAGGGCACAGAATTTTATTTTTCACCAGAACAGTGATAACATATAAAACAAAGCTACATTTCTACTGCGGGATAAACATTAACAGCAGCCTGGAAGGCTTTGAAAAAGACACTGAACGCTAGCCAACTTTTTGTCCTGCTATTAAGTTCAAAACCATCCTGAACAGCCTCATTCCAATCAGGACTCATGCTGAGATCAAGGCAGAGATCTACAAGGTATCCATTGGAATTGTGCAGGGCTTCATATTTAAACAGAAGAAGAACGGATGAGTGTGCGCATAGGGCTTATCGACAACACCTTAAATCAAATGCATCTTTCCCAGGGAATATGCTGTTGCACAGGGCATTCACATGGTTCTTTACAGCATGAAGCTGCTTTAAGGAGCTGCTGATAGGTGCTATTGAAACATTTCAGCCACACCTCCGTCCCATTGAGTATCTTTTTGCTTTCACTCTGATGTGGCGAACAGTATGTACAGAGATACAACATGAAAAGTAGAGCACACTGCAGAGCAAAGTTATCAAGCAAGGCCATTTCACAGACCTCTTAACCCTGGTGGTATACAATAAAAGAAACACGGGTAAAGTCTTGGTATATGAATAAAGAGGTTTACAGTGTAAATTAAACATAAAAAGGGCATTGGTCTTACCTGACACGCGTGTTCTCAGTGCGCTGCGGGAAAATCCAAAAGTGGGTTGACTTCTGTCTATCTGCCCAGAGACTGAGTTGTTACTTTCTTGGCGACACCTCCTCTGCTCGGCTGAGCCCCAGTTTTTCGACAAAGGCGTAGCTGTCCAGTAGAAGTAGTACAGTGATGATGGAGACCACCCTTGTACCCCCGGACCAGAACAGTCACCAGCATGGGTTTGGATTTTCCCGCAGCGCACTGAGAAGAGGCATGTCAGGTAAGACCAACACCCTTTCTCCAGTGCGCTGCTTGGAGAATCCAAGCGTGGTACATACCCAAGCTTAAAGGTCTAGGGGTGGGAAATGGGACTGGTCCTGGGTCCCCAAAGTGGAATGAACTAGCTGAAGCACTCTCCGTCCGAAGGACGCCTCAGCCGAGGCATAAATGTCCAGCTTGTAGTGGCGGATAAAGGGTGACGGAGAGGACCAAGTGGCTGCCCTGCAAATATCCACAATGGATGCTTGCGTTGCGCATGCGGCCACTGAGGCCGCACTCCTGGTGGAGTGAGCAGTTATCCGCCCGGGTAAAGGTCTGCCCTTAAGCTCATAGGTCTTTGCAATACATGCCTTCAATCAACAGACTACAGTGGAGGGGGACATCTTCCCACCCATGGAAGAAGGCTGGAACGAAACAAACAGGGATTCTGTTTTCTTAAAGGACTTTATTCTTTTGATGTATCTCAGGAGAGCCCTCCTGACGTCCAAGGGGTGCCATCTTTCTTCCAGGGGGTGATTAGGTCCCAGGCAGAAATCAGGCAAAATGATCTTCTGGGCCCTATGGAACCAGGAGTTCATCTTGGGCATAAAGGAGGGGTCCAACCACAGAAGAACCCTGTCCAAATGGAAGATGCAAAGATCCCCTCGCACCGATAGGGCTGCTAATTCAGATATCCTCCTGGCTGAAATGATGGCCACGAGGAAGGCGACCTTAAGGGTCAAGAATCGGAGGATGGTGGTCCTCAACGGTTCAAATAGCGTAGACCTGAGTGCCTGTAATACTAAGATAAGATCCCAGGTGGGGTACCCATGTACCACAGGGGGCTTCAGTTTAGCAGCCCCCTTGAGAAAGCTGCACACCCTTGGATATTGAATGAGGGGTCACCAATTCTCACGTCAGTACTGTGGACAAAGCCGCCACCTGCCGAAGGAGGGTGTTGAGAGACAACCCTTTGTCCAGCCTCTCTTGTAGAAAGTCCAGGATCTCCGGGACCGATGCCGAGGCGGGGTCGGTGTGTCCCTTGGAGCACCATTGACAGAATGCCTTCCAGGTTGCATTATAAATTCGATTTGTCGAAGGCCGTCTGGAAGCCTGAATAGTCTGCATCACCTTCCTGGAGAATTTGTCCTTCCTCAACTCAGTGGCTCAACTGGAGCCACTGAGGTTTTGGATGGAGCATGACCCCCTGGCTGAGAGAAATCCTGTCCTGGGAAATCCTCCAGGGTCGGGATACTGAAAGGCTGACCAGATCTGCATACCAGAGGTGACTGGGCCAATGAGGGGTGAGAAGAAGGACCTCCGCCCTCTCCGCTAACACCTTCCTGATTACTCTTGAGATGAGGGAAAGAGGAGGGAAGGCTGCAGAGAGCATTGACCCCTTCCACCCCTGGTGTTGCAAACCAGGAAAAGAACCTCGGCAACTGGGTGTTCGTTGGATGGGCAAACAAATCCATGATCGGATGGCCGAACCTCTCGGACAGTTCTTTGAAAAGATCTGGATGCAGGCGCCACTTGGAATGGTTTATGATCCGCCTGCACATTTGTCGATCCTATATGTGCTCTGCTCTGATGGCCAGTTCAGGCTGCAAAGAGCAGGAAAAAACTGCCTCTGCAAGAGAGACAGTTGGGGCCTTGTCAGCCTGTGCCTGCTGCTGGGCTTTGGAGAAATGTTTCTCCAGTGCCTTGTTGTGTCAAAGCAGAAGAAGCCCTCTTGGGCAGAGGGGTCTTAGATCTGCCCTTCTCTGTAGCACCCTTGGCAGTTGCCCTGGTGCTTCTGGGACTAGAGTCTTCTGCCCTGTGTGGCCTGGGAGAACAATCTGCATGACCGTTAACTGGGGATAGGAATCGCTCCACCATTTTGGAGACCGCTCAGCTTATACAGACCAGTCTGGTAGTCTTCTGTCCAGTGCTGGTCACTTTGGCAGGCGAAAGGGTGGTGGCCGTCACATCTGGCCAGGCAGGGAGAGCCAGCACACCCCACAGCGGCTGGGGAAGCCAAGGCGTAAAAAGCGACGACGACGCTGCACCAGAATCCTTGCCACAACTTGCAGGCAATCAAAATGGTGCAAGAGTGGGAAATCCGGCCCTCCAAGCACCACACAGGAAAACTCCCAAGTCCTCGGAGTTTGCCCTGGCGAACCGGTCAGTGACTCCAGAGCTGCTTTGAGGTCTAGAGAGCTGAGCAGATGGTGGCGGTTGTGCCGGCGGACCGGGGGAACCAGCACACACACTGGTGGCAAGTAAAGCGGCGGAGCCAGGTGCCCGCGATAACTGAAGGATCCCTGATGGTCGGGTTGAACTCTGGACTGCTGCCCTGTCTATGTCCTTGAGGCAGAAGTGGTCGTGCTGGATGGACCGATGGAGACTAGCGCACCCGCTGGCAGCTTCGTTGCTGCTATGGCAGCCTAAAGCCATGAAGCGGTAAAAAATCCCCTTTGAACCTGCACCTGTTAAGATTCAGCTCTCAAGTGCAAGTTGGTTAGAGAATCCAAGCTGAGAACGCTTCTAGCTCAGATCTGAGTTGTCAGAGTAAAACTTTTCACATCTCTCTAGGCTAGACTGAGTCGAAAAACTGGGGCTCAGCCGAACAGAGGAGGCATGACCAAGAAATTCTAACAACTCAAGTCTCTGGACAGATAGACAGAAGTCAACCCATGCTTGGATTCTCGAAGCAGCTCACTGGAGAATAATTATATTTAAATATTCATTACTTCAAGTTACGTGCAAATTTTTAAAGAAATGTCATATTGGCTTTCCTTTCAATTAATCTGTTTTGTTTAGTGGTGGGATGCAACCCAAATGAGGGTTGCCACAATCCTGTGGGTAAATTTTGTCCAAGCAAGATGCAGGACATGATGAATTGAATTGATTTGACATCAAGGGGCGAATCAGACTATGATGAGTATAGATAGTCCTTGACAAACAACAGTTCATTTAGTGACCATTCAAAGTTACAACATCACTTTAAAACTTTAAAAAGTGACTTATGACCATTTTCACACTTATGACCATTGCAGCATCCTCACCATCACATGATCAAAATTCAGATGCTTGGCAACTGACTGATATTTATGACCTTTACAGTGTTCTGGGGTCATGTGATCCCCTTTTACGACCTTCTGACAAGCAAAGTCAAAGGGGAAGCCAGATTCATTTAACGACCGTGCTACTAACTTAACCACCACAGCAATTCACTTAACAACAGTGGCAAGAAAAGTTGTAAAATGGGGCAAAACTCACTTAACAAATATCTTACTTAGCAACATAAATTTTGGGCTCAATTGTGGTCGTACGTTGAGGACTAGCTGTGAGACTTTTACTACCTTTAGATTCATCTCTTCCTTCTGCCTCTTTTTAACTCTCAGCATCTGACCCATCCCTTTCCTGTAGGCTCACAGGAGCTTTGTCCAAATATGTTTGTGTCACAATACAAATACACTTCCCTGTGTAATAAGACTGTTCTTAAGGATTATAACTGTGCTATGTCGAAAGTCTGGCTTCAGTATGTGAAGAAGACAACGAGAAATTGAGCAATTCTTTGAAGTAGCTGTGCCACAACAATTAAATATTCAGGTGATAATTGTTGCAGTTTATTTGAAAATTCTGAAAAAAACTGTAGTTTAAAAAAAGAGTAATGTAAACTGCAATCAGACATTCCAGCCAAAAAAATTGTTTCGTATCAGAAGCCTTATGTTGCTTGGAATACTGCAAAGCAAATGAAAGCGCTTAGCACTAGTGGGGACCTGGTAAACCCAGAAAGTATCCACTTGATGCTCTTGATGAATTTATAAAAAAATAATTATCAAATGGATCTGTTCATACATGACTACAATTAAAACATGACTTAAGATGCAGCTTTTCAAATAGGCTGCCAAATTCATTCAAAACTGAATCGTGGTTATAAAGCAGAGTTAACGTTTCCTGGGCCCCAGCTAGTTACCAGATATCTTAGCAGTAAATAATTAGCAATGCATGAGAAACAATTAAGACTTATACTTTGTTTCTGTTTTTCTACTCACAGCAAATGAAACCAGTAAAAACATAAAGAGGAAACCAGCTTCCTCTAAGGCTAAGCTGAACAAGCCTTTGATCCTGCCTACAGCATCTCCACTTTGCCCAGTCAGATTTCACTTCAGAACTTCAAATACAGTTCATTGGTTGTTTTTGCTAAACTTTCTCTGCCTTCCTTTTGTGAATGAAATAGGTTTAACAGATTCCGGTCATGTCACCTGTTTTCTATCAACCCTATTCTAGCATGGGATGGGGTTTTTTGTCAATAAAAGCAAGGAGCTTACCCAAACTACTACAATTCACAATTGTGTATAGTCCAATCTGTATTTATGCAAGTAATATGGCCTTTTAAAAACATCTTCTCTAATAAAGGCATTAGTACATTTCCTGTAAAGGTTACTTATCAGTATCTAAGGGCTTACTATAAATGTACCGTAGTCCTAAATCATAGCACAAATAAGGTTAGGTAAGTTTCAAATTTGCAAGTTACCCCATCCAATTGTTTGTATTCCATCCAAAACCTCAGTTTCGGAATAATCATAACTTGTCACCTTGTTCAAACATTAAACTGTGTTTAACCATTTACTGTCAGCCATAACAGTATACCATTGTAAATAAGGCTGCTTCTGTTAGCTAGGGATAAGATTTCCTACAGCTTAAGCCATTACAAGCAGCATGAAATCAAACACAGCTGTGCAACTTACATTAGAATAAAGAAATGAGAGAATCTGAACCCAAACCCTACCGTGGCTTCTCTTCAAAGTAAGTTATTCAAAGGTTTTTGTTAGAAAGCAAGAATCTGGCAATAAAGAGGTACTTTAAAGGGCAAGAGACAATTAAATTACACAACCATCATGGGAAATGCACAAATTTGAAGTTTAAAATGTATCATCTGCAGTTCTTCTGTACAATCCTTTGGATCTGCAGCCAAAAAGCTACTCTGGAGAGGCATGCATACACTGCACCCATCAACACCACCTTCAAAAAAATACCCTCATATTTTCCAGTTTCATACAAGTAGCTGCCTGATCATGGGTGGTCTCTGAATTAAAAAATCACCAACATAATCACTCATGTTTTAGGCACCTCCCGACTGGACTATTGCAACATGTTCTACCTGAGGCTACCCTTGAAGAACATCCCAAACCTTCAACTGGCTCAGAATGTGGTGGTACTGTTCTGAGAGTGCCTCATTATACCCACGTGACATCCCTCTTGTCCAAGGTGCAATGGTTCTCATTAGGCTTCTGGCTGGAATTCAAGATGATTATCACCAATAAAGCCTCTTGTGGCATAGGACTGGGTTATTTGCAAGATTGCTTGCTTCCTAGAATATATACCTTCCCTCGCTGAGGCAATGTCATCTTATGGAACCTCAGAGGCATTTTTGGGTGGCAGCCTCTGTTTTTGGAACAACCTGCCTTCTGATATGTGATTGGTCCTGATCCAGCAGGCCTGAAGGCTGTCAAAAATGGGCTCTTTTCCCAAGACTTGGAGCTGGGTGACTGGAGTCTCAATTTGTCGCAGTATATTTTAAACTAGCTGCCATTTTATTACTTTAGTTGGTTTTTAAAAGTAGAATGATTTTTGTAGATCATTGTTATACCATCCAGAGTCACCTTGTAAATAAACAAAAATAGCAAACTTACATGTGCTCAAAAGCATAATATCACCTCCAGTTCCTCATGCATATATTTTCCTGGCTTTATGCAGCTATCAAGCAAGCCCATGAAAGATTCTTTAAGGAAAAACTGCCGGTTCAAACATGTATGTTTATGCACACCTTGAAATACTTTTTCAGCAGAGAATGTAAGAGGCATCCAATCCTATCCAGAACTAAAGACATACATAATAATAACTCAGCCATTCAGCTAAATTATAAATGGAAGCTCTCTTAGTGAATTTCTTGATATTTATCTAACCCAAAAGGTAACAAACTATGGGTAACTGCAACAAGCCTATTTTTATCAGAAGCTGTGTTTCCTAGAAAATAATTCAAATAATGTGAACTGAGCAAAGAGTATATGTGTATTTCTGAGATTTATATGGCCACTATTTTATGTACATTACTCTAGGTACATCACACCACCAACAATAAAAACATAGAAAATATAGAATAAGAGTTGTAAGAGACCTCGGGGGTCTTCTAGTCCAATCCCCTGCTCAAGCAGGAGACCCTATACCAGTGATGGCTAACCTTTTTGCCATCGGGTGCCAAAAGCGGGGGGAGTGCGGTGGGGTCACACGCATGTGTGCCCACATCCATAATTCTATGTGCCCCGCCCCCCTCGGTGCTCCCCCCGCTTTTGGCACATGATGGCACGGTCGGTCCAATAGGCCCGTTTTTCATTCTTCCCAGGCTCCAGAGCCTTTCTAGGAGCCTGGGGAGGGCAAAAACGGCCTTCCTCCCCCCCAGAGGCCTCCAGAGGCCAGAAACAGTGTGTTTTCTGACTTCTGGTGGGCCCGAAAATCCGCTGGCTGGCGCACGCATGTGTGCTGGAGCTGAGCTCACGTGCCCACCGATATGGCTCCGCGTGCTACCTGTGGCACCCGTGCCATAGGTTCGCCATCACGGCCCTATACCATTCCAGACAAATGGCTGTCTAATCTCTTTTTTTAAAAAATCCAGTAATGGAGCATCACAATTTATGGAGGTAAGCCATTCCACTGATTAATTAATTATTAATTATTTTCACTGCCAGAAAATTTCTCCTTAGTTCTAGATTGGATGAATCCTTGATAAGTTTCCATCCCTTATTTCTTGTCCTGACCTCGGGTGCCTTTGGAAATAAATTGTGTGACAAATCTTGAAAGATGCTATCATGTCTCCCCTAGTCCTTCTTTTCGTTAAACTAGACATATCCAGTTCCTGCAACCATTCATCATACTTTTTAACCTCCAGACCCCTAATCATCTTTGTTGCTCTTCTCTGCACTCTTTCTAGAGTCTCCACATCTTTTTTGTATTGTGGTGACCAAAACTGGGCACAGTATTCTAAGTGTGGTTTTGCCAAGACAGTATAAAGCGGTACTAAGACATCCCTCTGTGGATGCAGCCTAGAACTGGCTTTTTTGGCAGATGCAGCACACTGCTGGCTCGTATTTAAATAGTTGTCCATTAGGATATTTAGATCCCTCTCACAGTTACTGTTGTTGAGCCACATAACACCTATTTTATACCTGTGCATTTGTGTTTTCTTGCCTAAGGGTAAAACCTTTCTCACCATTGAATTGCATTTTGTTGGTTACGGTCCAGTGTTCAAGTCTGTCAAGATCCTTCTGGATCTTGAATCTATAGCCATGATGGCAAATGGAGTGCCCGAGTGGCACATAAAGCCCTCTCTGCTGACACGCATACCATCACCACAGTTCAGATCTCCGTGGCATTTCTTTCGTGAGCTTCTGTTTCCCTACAAATGACGAAACAGAAGCTCACAAAAGAAAAAGATCTTACCTCTTGCTGTGCTGCTGGTGTTGGGATGGCCTGCCTCCCGCCAGCCAGCTGGTCTTCAGGTCTCTGCTGCGTATGCGCACGTAAGCACATGCCTTTCAGTTTGAGAATGCGCACATGTGCAGTTTGGGCATTCGGTGGATAAAAGGTTCAACCATCACTGGTCTATAGTGTTGGCTATTCCCACCCCAGCTCAGTGTCGTCTGCAAATTTGATGAGTTCCCCTTTTATCCCCTCATTTAAATCCTTTATGAAGATGTTGAAGAGCACTGGACCTAAGACAGAACTTTGTGGTACGTAAAAGAAACAATAAAAACATAACATCTAAAACACAATTAGTGGCACAGTAAAGTAAAACTCTTCAATAATTAAACAATCACAATCACTGAGCCCCCTAGCCTCACTTTAGCTCAATGCCTGGAGGAAAGCCAATTTTTAAACCTGCTACAGGGCAGAAAGGCATGCTCCCCAGGTCCTGCAACATTTAACAGAAGGGGCCTGAAGCATGTCCATCCTATCCAATATAGTAAGGGGGACAGAACCCTCAGGGAGAGACGGTTGCCTGGACAACCTGGCCTCATGCATGTAGGGATTTAAAATGATAACCAGCATTTTGAATTGTACCTAGAAAGAAACTGGGAGTCAGGGTAGTTTGCACACTAGTAGTGTAATACGGGCAGCACTTTTTTTTTCACTCAATACTAATGCATTAATTGTAATACAAAGATCCAACCCTGGACTTCCTGTTTTTGTTTTTAAAGAACTAAAGGGAAAGGAATGTAATCAGATAACAGTGTTCAATGAAGAAAATGACTTCATCTCTCAAATGATGTCACCGCCAAACAAATATTCAATTGTTGAGAAACATTGAAGGACAGAAAAATAGCCATGTTTCCCAATCAAAGCGTTTTAACAGCAAATGAAAGGGAGCAAGTTCAAATAAGAAAAAGTGAATAACTCTACTACCTTGACAAAGCTGCCCCAATTTCTCATTTCTTTTTAAGGCATGGATAGCTTGGCACTGAGAATACAACAAAAACAAGTATTCTTGTATCTTACATATCCCTACATCCTATGGGCTGTATTCATTAGGAAAATGCTAAATAAGTACTTACAATAACTAAAATCTGTCACTCATTAACTTTCTAAAACCTCATACTTGCTGATGACAGTAACTACTGCTGGAAATAAACTGTATCTGGAGAGAGGCCAGTTCTCATGTTACAATCCTGTCTTATTGCAGCTCCATTCTGGCAAGAAATAGAGCAGCAATTAAAGGTACCAATCCTTCACACATTTGTGCTCCATTGTAACTAGACACATTCTTTAAAAGACTAGAATCCGTTTACATCATAGTTTTGCTCTTGACTGAAAACATTTCCAATCTATTGTTGGGATTAGAGATACATATAAGGTATATTAGATTTTTAAAAGCAAAATAAAGTTTAGATTAATTGACCCTATAGTGCAAGTATAAAAAATTGGGGAGGGCAAGGGACATATTAGGTTCTACATTCTTATTATGATTTTGGGCTTTAGAGACTGCAAGGGCCATAGTTAGTGACGTATAGCATGTTTATAGAAAATAGATTCATTAAACAATACTGAAACTTTTACATCTGTTTAACAAAAGCGAGCAACTGAACTTCACCACCATAATCCGGGACTATTCTGATAGTTGCAAAATAGGGTCTGAGACTGCATGCAGATTCAGGCTCACAATCCTGCTATCACATAAAAAAAAATATGTATTTAAGGTATGTAATACTAGCACCATATTCAATTTTACTTAACTCAGATTCTTAATACTCTTAGACAGGCAATTCTAAATCTCTCTCTTAAGAGCATTTTCTTCCTACCTATTCCTGCTAGTTTGCATTATAAAAGGATTATATCCAAAGAAAACTTATAATGCTTAAGGGTTTGCTTTTCTAATATTAAATATTACACTTCAGAAATGATTTACTTTGATATTCCTTACTAGGGGTTTGCTAGTTTTTAAAAAATCTTACAGCTTCCTCTCTCTTCAGAACAATAAACAATTAACTAGCAAACTATGTTAACAACCTTTTACAAAGCTCAACATGCAGGACAGATTCATCTACAGTATTTATTCATCTCCGTTCCATGGAACTTTCAGAAAAATTTCCTCATATGCAGTTCATTTTCTTGCATAAAACTGCAACAAATCAGGGTGAACAGAAATAATTTTCATCCATTAGCAATGTGCCTCGAAGCAACAGCAATTGGATTCAAGACAAACAGGATTAGAGAGAGATAGGTATTTAAGATTTCTGGGTAATGTTTCTAAGATAAAAGCTTGCCTTTTACAGACATTTGTTTTTAAGTTCTTTCATTTCTCCAAAGTAAACAGTGCTGGGATCAAGACCTCATAAGGAGACTTCCAATTTTTCTTTCCCATCCATCCTTCCTATTAAGGATAGTTTTCTACCCTGTTATGCATTCTAATGTTTTTGCCAGGAAACACAGAAGCTGAATGTTCTCTCTTTTCAAAAGCAAAGAAAGAATTACAAAAAGCAAAACACTCTGAAATCAATTCCTAGAAGCAGACTCGCAAAACTTTTCATTTTTCTTCAGGTTCAACTATAATCCAATGTAGTCTTAAACAATTTTCTCAATAGTGTGTATATTTAAGTCTGCAGCTAATTCTATAAGCGGTATCACAAATTAAAACTTGCCTTGCCTTGTTCTTCAGGTGAATAATTCTAGTTAGATTTTAAGCAAACAACAACTCTGGCTGTTTTTCACAGCTGAAGCAAAACCTAATTCCCAACAAAGAGGACTATTATCTATCTCCAAAAAAAGAGCTGAAAGAAATCTATCCATAAAATTGCTGGCCACAACATATACTAAGGCTGTCCATGCTTCTGATTCAGTTTCAGAAAATGTTCTTTGGAATATAACACCTATCTGTAATTCTTTAAAGCAGTCATATATTTTCCAGGAATTGCATGGCAGATGGAGAAAAGGCATATTTTCATGCATTATTAAAAAGATCCCCTGAACTCTTCCTAGTTCTTTCTAAAGTTGGCCTTAAACATAAGTCTTTATAAAGACTACTTTCCCAAGTCTCAAAAAACAACCCTCTGCCCCTGTAAGTACTGCCTCTGTTTTTCTCCATGGACATCATAGTATTTGATAATTGCTTTCCCAATATTAATTTAAAACTCAGAAGTTTTTCCTGAAGGCAAACTTTTATCAGACTAATGCAGAAACCTTTAGGCAGACATTGAGTTAACAATGTATGATAGTCTTAAAATCCACCAACAAATCTGCATGTGTGGTAGCTCTAGCCACCATAGTGATGGTGCTAGTGGATGTGAAATGAGGCCTGTAGAATCTGTAATTAAGAAGATGGTACCTTTTGTCTTCACCAAGGTTTTCAATTTTTTGATCCCAAGTTTACAGCCATGGCCAGCAATTCTTTATTCTATACTTCTTGAGGATGGTTGAGAATAGTCTCAAAAACAGATTACTCATCAGATCTCTTACTGAATTACTTGAATCTATCAAGATTATAATATACAAATATGGAATATTTTAATAAATTTACATCATAACAATTAAAAAGAAATTAAAAGTAATAATTGGAACAAATTAACTATTAAATCCTGACAGAAGAAATTTTTACTATCTTCCTAAAAGCAGGAAAACTATGTGTCAAATGTGACTCCCTAGGAAGTACACGCCACAGCCTGAGAGCCAAATGGTAGAAGGCCCATTCCTATGTACTCAAGAATTACACTGTAATGTTCATATAATATTGAAATTGGGGTCACTGTAAGTAGATATCTAACTGTACTTTTTCAGAAGATTGCCCTATACCCAGGGCAATCTTGATAGCTACCATAAGTCTATTTTCTGTCAAGCTCAGAAGCTTTGGTTCTCATCTGGTTTATTTCAAAAAAGATAATTAACATAAGCTCAGAGTAAGCCATACTCTTATTTCAGTTGGATAGAACAGCTAAAATTAGGCTTATTTCCTTCTTTTCATGGGCACAAATTGGGAAATTACGTTCTAAATTTATTACCTCCAGGGATCTTCAGGAATGCACTTGTAACATACCAAGTGATAGGGAAGGAACTTCAAAGTAAAATAAATGCTTGTTCCCTTAGAAAGTGGAATTCAGAGACATTTAAAACAGGTGGGAAAACAAAGTTCTATATTTAACAATTTTGGGCAAGCTGAGGACCACAAAAAGGGTGAGGTCATATCATGTAGTCAAGCCTAAGTGTGAGGGAGTTCTGAAATTTTAGAGGTGTTATTTTGATGTTTTCCTTATTGTGGTATTGTGTTAGTATTAGAACATACACTTTTTATATTTTCTATCTTTAAGGAAAAAATAGGGTGTTTTTTTTAAAGCACACACCGTTTGCTCTCAATTTTAAGGTTTTGTTGTTATATGCAGCACACATATATGCATAAATAAACCACTCTTCAAATGTATGTAGGATTTTATAGAATGTTCCAGAGAAAGGTTTGGAATTCTAAATTACTGGTCCTTTACAATCCATTCTATAAATGGAAGTTGAGTATAATCTCTTAGGACTAATGGAAGGAATTCCTCCATTTTGGAAGGGTTGGCCTAGGGATTTTTCCCTTTCCAAAGGAATAGTTCTGTCGGTCTCCAGTAGAGTTCCTGTAAGAATTACATAGGTTGGGTTGGTAGGTAGGGTATCCTTGCTCTCTAACCTTCTATGAAAATTCACAGTATTTACAGTAGATAAAGTATCTACTCATAGTAATATAATAGTAGACATTCTACAGTAGTAGAAGTAATTGAAGGTAAGAAAATACTTAAGGAAAACTAACAATTTCTGGGCCACCCGAGATGAATCTATAATTGAATTATGACCTCAGAAGTCACGTTTATGTAAGAATGCAATAAAACTGACAAATGAAAAGTTTTCATGGTAAATCTGGGCAAAGATTATATTGAATTTATTTAGAGAAGTGTAAAAAAAGTATTAATTAAAACCTATTTTCTATTTATTATTTTAAAGGTAGCTTTAATTTAATTAATCAGATTGGTCACTTTATTTTATTGATAGATCAAATTTATAGCCATGTCACAGGAAATCACTCTGAGTAGTATACATTTTCTTAAAAAGCAAGTCATCTGTCCTCAGTCCTACTTAATGCAATCTAGCAATTGTATTTAGCAAAGGGCTCATCTGTTTTCTTTCCATTTAGGCAGTGCACAAAGAACACAAAACTGTAACTGGTCTCCTTAGATTTTCAGGGATTAATCTAGGGCCCATTTAGTTCATCTTTTCACATACTACAGAATATTATTTATTTTACATTCAAACAGTGCTATAGATATAAATATATGAATATATAAACAGATATAATAGATATATATAAAAATAAATATATAAACAGATATATTTAATTTTATTTTCAAAATGTGCTAACAGTGACCAATCAGAAAGATATACTGGATCATAGTTCAAATTCCATGGTATACATGTTTATTTGAACTGTGCCTCAGTTTTTAACTAAGTGTATGTATGTATGTATGTGTATGTGTGTGTCTGTCTATATCTATCTATCTATCTATCTATCTATCTATCTATCTATCTATCTAT
>WNWU01000068.1:3978291-4008372 GCA_012654045.1 Ptyas mucosa
TATCTATCTATCTATCTATCTATCTATCTATCTATCTATCTATCTATCTATCTATCTAATTTGTAGTACTTGCTTTAATTACTTAAACTGCAATGAACCCCCTTCTCTAATCCTCTTTTCTATTAGGAGATAAAATCACAATCAAATTTAAAACATAGTAATTTTACCCTGGAGGCCCCTCAAGCATTTTTGACTGTTTATAACAATTCAGGTTTCAACGTGCAACAACAGGATTTACATCTTATTTAGTTTTAAGGAAACAAAACCAGAATACTGTTATTATAAAAGGGCTAAGATATAAACAAAACTATACTCAAAACACTTTTACAAGCATTCTGATATAAGAAATAACTGATTTCCTTTTCGCAGTAAACAATGGGAAGCCATTAAACATGGGAAACTGACTCCCTCTTAATCATCCTCCACATTTTATGCACAATTGATTTTACTTCCTGATTGGGAATATTCAGAAAACAAGATAAAAATCTGTTTCAGAACATAGAATGGGCAAAAACCGAGAGAGTTTATTATATGTGATCCTGTAGTATTAACAGCTTTAAACTATTACTGTTGAATATAAAAATGCCAGAAAACATCTAAAATAAAGCATGAGAATGTCTTCAGTTACAGGCGGTACTGAACAGAAAATCTGATTTGACCAATATTCTTCAGATTAACTTTGATGTAAAATAACAGACTTCAAGTTAATTCCATCCAGCAAACCATTCCAGAAATATTAAAGGATCCAATAGTATCACCAACCTCATTACTGGAAATAAATCTTATTCTTGGGTTTACGGGAAGAAATGGTGATGACTGTGGCAGAATAACGTGGACTGGCTCTTTGCTCTCCAAACACAGAAAGGACTTGGGATCAGCCACAAATCCTCCAGAGTTGCTCCCTAGGAGGAGACTGCAAGACAACAGTCTCCAATAGGTTTAGAGTTCTGGGAGATAAGGGAACAACCTCTTAGCCCAGACAGACTTTTCAAAGAACACTGGGTTGGCGCACTTTTTTAATCAACTTTTGAAATTGCTTATTAATTGCTTTTCAGCTATTTTAGGACTTCTAAATTGATAACTTTTACAATAGCAGTGAGCCTACTTCAATCTATAGCAAAAGAATTCCTAAATGTAAATTTTAGAACTTATATTTTTTTTTCTAATAAACAGGATGATTAGAATGTTTATTTTAGAAAGTTATACAGGAAGAAAGGGTCCAGATGGATTTGAAGTAAGATTTTGAAATTATAAGAATGCTTTTCGTGGGATAATTATTTTATTTTGAATTCTTAAAAGAAATACAATAAGATGAGATTTTGAAGGGGAATCAGAAGGAACTAAGATTGCAATTAAAGGAAAAGAATGCTTGGATAATTGGAACAAAATAACTAACACTGGATGGTATTTTGGAACAATGGACTCAGAAGCTAATTTTAAAAGTGTCTGCCCTTGTAAAGTAGATTGTTTAAACGTTAAAACGATACTTTGGAAGAGGAGCATGTTGTCCTGGACAAGACTGAGACTGCTCTGAAAGCAGATTTTAAAATGACAGGTTACAAGAATGATATGAAAAAAGATGTTATACTGGACATGCAAATGAAACTGATAGATGTCTTAATAATTAAAATGGAAATGCAAATAATAAAGAGTGACTGGAATAACTTTCTTATATATTGGATTTACCAAACAGATTTGTTAAATCTTTAAAAGAATTCTGTGAGAAAGAATGAAGAAAAACTCCTAGAACATTATTTGATGAGGCTTTAAGGATTTGTTTATAAAAAGATGAAATATAGTAAGAAGTGATCATTTGTTACATTGTAAGACAAGGCAATCTATTACTAAAACTCTTGTGTTTGTTTATACGTTAAATTGGGCAAAATGGTATAGCATAGGGCCGTGATGGCAAACCTATGGCAAAATGGGGAAGCCGGAAGGAAATTGGAAGTCACTCTGCCCCCGCTGTTCCTTACCTACCTATGATAAGGAATTATCTCTAAAATAAATGACCCAACGGTCATGGGTTGTCTAGTAAGTTACTAAAATTGTTTATATGTGTTGTGTTGAAGAGGAAGCCATTTCTTCTTCTTTTTAACTATATTCTTAATGTTGCTTCAGTACTTTAGTTTGTATTAGTTTCATAGCTTTTTAATTGTAATGTTTAATAAAGTACTATTAAAAAAAGAAATGAATCTCATCCTTAGGTGTATTCATCTATGCTACACTTTACCAGCAAACCAATCTCTATGCAAAATAATAAATGATTGCAAACTCAATGGGAAAACATTTCAATTTCCCAAGATTTTTTCAAAAATGTAATTACAAAGACTTATCAGGAAGTAGTTATGCTAGAATTCTGTACTGTAAAAAATTTACAATTTCTCATGAATTAAACATAGATCAAATTTAATGCACTCAATGAAAGATACTCTAATTACAGTAATTCTATTCCCCCCTCCAGAAATGGCTATGTCCACGATCCATAAAAAATGTTAATAAAGTTAATAAATAATTAATCTATAATGTCTTACAACACTCTTGGTTGTTTTCAAACATGTATAGATTCTTTAAAAATGAGTGATCCTGAAGATGTGACAGAGTGCTTCAAGTATCAGCAAGGAATAAGTAATGAAATCAAGCATGCAAGGGAAGACCAAGTATCCACAGCTGAAAGTATTATAGCAATAAATCCTATCATCTTTAGGCCCATCTTCACACATCAGGAGACAGGCTTCTGAATTTAATAGCACATGTAAGAATGTACAGAACTTGTATCAGAGAAAACTTAGCTTATCAAAGAACCAATAATCTAACAATGCTTAAATCCCATTAAACATCTTAATGCTAGATTTGCTGGAATTGCATAGATGGAAATATCAATTGGAAGCCTGTAAAACAGTTTATACTAGATATAATGTAGCTGTCACATCTGCCTTTGTGGCAGAATAAGATAATTTAGAAGCTTGGGGGGGGGGGGATGACAGAATTATATAAAACAAGGAATTTATTTAACATACAAGTACTCCTCACTCAGCAATCGGCCATTTAGTGACCATTCAAAGGTACAACAGACCCCTCCAAAAAACTACATATGTTGTTCTGCAGCTCCAACAGCAGCAGTATTCCCATGGTCACATGACCACATTTTGATCACTTGGTAATCTTTACAGCCATCACCTTTTTTGGTTGGTTTCTGGCAAAAATCTAATGAAATTAATGGATTTACTTAACAACCACTGCTTTCGTTTAAAGCAATCGCACTTGCTTTAAAAAAATGATATAAAATCGGGTTGGAATTTGGTGGAAATTCCCGGCTCTATTACAGTTGTAAGTCGAAGACTACCTATATATGGCTACCTATCTATATAGCGATCCTAAGCAGCTCACAACCTCCAGACCATACAGCCTCCCAAGCTCAACCTCACTCCCAACTCTTATTCAACCACAGTATTAATTCTCTCTGTCTAGACTAGAGACAACTTCGGGCTTTTTACTCAGGACCTCTGTCTCTATTTGGCAAGGCAATTTCCGACTGCCATGACAGGAACAGAAAGTAATACAGCTTTTGCTTGGGACCATATGGCAAAATTGTTCAGAGTTTACATATAGATACTTACAAATTGATGGGGAACTGAATATATAACCAATTCATGACCACATACCATATGCCAAGTATCAGGAAATGAAGTTTGTAGTGAGAAAATCTTCATGTCATTTCTTCCCTTATTTGAAGGGAAGACAGCCATATACACAACCTTGAGCTGCTTTGAGAAAAGATGGGATATAAATACAATAAATAATCTAGTAAGTATCTGATTAGGCACATTCACTCTCCAAAATACAGAAAGCAGCTTACCAGATATAAGATAGGATGTGAAGAATGAGGAGTGTTTATCCTCAATGTTTTTCAAGAAACAACTATATTAAAGTAGAATAGAATTGAATTCTTTATTGGCCAAGTATGATTGGACACACAAGGAATTTGTTTTTGGTGCATGTGCTCTCAGCGTACATAAAAAGACAAGATACATTCGTCAAGAATCATAAGGTACAACTTAGTGATAGTCATAGGGTACAAATAAGCAATCAAATCATACTAATAATAATTGAAATAATCACTTTCAATATAAATCGTAAGGACACAAGCAACAAAGTTACAGTCGTGCAGTCATAAGTGGGAGGAAACGGGTGATAGGAACGATGAGAAGATTAATAGTAATAGTAATGCAGACTTAGTGAATAGTTTGACAGTGTTGAGGGAATTATTTGCTTAGCAAAGTGATGGCATTTGGGAAAAAACTGTTCTTGTGTCTAGTTGTTCTGATGTGCAGTGCTCTATAGCATCGTTTTGAGGGCAGGAATTGAAACTCAATATTATTAAAGTTATCAATTATACCTAATTGAGGTTGCTGTACCTACTTTCTATTGTAGTCTCTACATATGCCTCCATCCAGGGGTGAAATTCAACGTTTTTCCCTACTGGTTCTGTGGGCGTGGCTTGGTGGGCGTGGCAGGGGAAGGATATTGCAAAATCTCCATTCCCTTCCCACTCCAGGGGAAGGATATTGCAAAATCTCCATTCCCACCCCACTTTGGGGCCAGCCAGAGGTGGTAATTGTCGGTTCTCTGAACTACTCAAAATTTCTGGCACTGGTTCTCCAGAAACTGTCAGAACCTGCTGAATTTCACCCCGCCTCCATCTTATCCAGGGTGCTGGGATATCCAGCAGAAAAAAAAAATTACTGGGCTGTAGAAAAATGCTGTAAGCAGTAATTAGTATTTAGCTGTATTGCATTAATGCAATGATGCTATTGGGTTTTTTTTAAAAAAAAAGTTAATATCCAGGAATGGAGGAGAAAACCCTTGACACGTTCGTCCAGTCTGAAGAACTGAGTCAAAAGCTGGAAACCCTAGTAACAGAGGCGGGCCTTAATAACTTTGACAGACTCAGTCCTTCAAACTGAACAGACGAGTACAACCCATGCCTGGCTGCTGTCTCCACCAGTACAGAGAAATCCGAAGTAAGTATGGTAGGTTACTTAAAGTAACCAGATCCTTCTACTATAACTTGCACCTGATTTGGACAATATTAGTGGGATATAGATGATTAAGTGATGGTCAGCCATTTTTAAGCACAATCCATGCATTTTTCTATAAATCAGATTAATAGCATTAGCAATAGCACGTAGACTTACGTACTGCTCCATAGTACTTTATAGCACTCTTTGGGCAGTTTACAAATGTCAGCAGACTGCCCCCAACAATCCGAGTTCTCATTTTACTGATCTTGGAAGGATGGAAGGCTGAGTTAATCCTGAGCCTCTCAGGATCAAACCTCTGGCTACAGGCAGTCAGCCTGGCCTGCAATACTGCATTCTAATCATTGTGCTACCATGGCTCCTAATCTTAGTTTAGTAGTTAAATGAAAAAACTGAAAATAAACAGCTCCAAAAACTACAAGCAAACCATGTAAGAACTTCTGCATACAAGCCAAGTTCATTTTCATAAATATGATGTAAGCAAACTCAAACTATTTTCCAGTGAAAGTGATGTTCAAAGGAGATACTCATTTAATAGGGAAAATGATAAATAAATTAGGTATTTTGTTTATATTTCCCTAGGAGCTATAATTCCTTGGGAACCATTGTATTAACAGCGTCAAGACCTATTTTGCATTGCAAATTATTATTGAACAGTATTTCCTGATATAGAGCATTCTTCTATGTATGCTAATGCCTTATCAAATGCCTTATTTCTCCAACTTTGTCCACTCAATATCATACTGTAACCCAGAAGTCAATATTATGATGGAATTAGCTTGGCACTTCTTAATGTTGTGAATATGGTGGAATATACTAAGCATTGTACAATCAAATATTCTGTTGACCTCACATTGTTGCCTTCAATCGCTTTTAAACAGAAAAAAGGGAACCCTGCTATAAGTAGACATTATAGCCATTTATCATCTGTAAGGATTTTATAAATAATTGCACCAACATGAATACAGGAAAAAATGTAAGCAAAAGTTAATGCTAATATCTAGAGCAGACTCGAAGTCTAGAACTGTTAAAGGATCTAGGAGCCACAAATATTAAGAAAGTATGTATCAGGAAAATAGGAAACAGATAGTTCTTCACTTATATTCATTCATTCATTTAGTGACTGTTCAAAGTTACAACAGCAATGAAAAAAAGTGACTTATGGCTGGTTTTCACACTCAACTGTTGTAGTATCCCATGATCACGTGATCAAAATTCAGGTACTTGGCAACTGGCTCATATTTATGATGGTTATGGAGTTTATGGAGTTTGATGTTTCAATAAGAAATATACAATATAGTTAATTTGAAAATAAATATCAAGTTATATGTACTGCAACATACAAGTAGTATGTATAACTTTATGGTGGCATACTAAATTAATAAGTTATAGTGTGACAATATCTCAAAGGCCATTTAGATGTAATAAATAGGTAGTACTCAAGTTGATGATGGTAATTAGAACTTGATTTTTTGTTGCTAAGTAACATAGCCGTAAAATGTGACATCATGTGACCACATTGTTTAGCAACAGCCCTCCCAGTTGTCATCCTTAAGCAAAGTTATTAAATGTGATGACATGTGGTCACCATTTGTGACCTCCTGCCGGTTTTCCGATTGACTTTGTTAGAAGCCAGCAGTGAAGGTCACAAACGGCAATCACATGACTGTGGGACACTGCATTGTAATTGTGAGCCAGTCACTGAGCACCCAGATCATAATCATGTGATTGCAAGGCCGCTGCAATTGTAACTACAAGACTGTCTGAAGTACCACTCGTTCAGAGCCACTACTAAGTTTAAATGTCACTGAACAAGTGGTTGTTGAGGAACACCCGTACAAACAATATAAAGAAGTCTATTCACCCTTGTTCCATTTTCCTTTTTTAGACTATATTGTTCACATCATTATTTGTCAACTGAAAAATAACTCCTCATATATTGGTAAGTATCACCCTAAAAACTAGAATGTCTCACTATAAATGTAATGTCTGTATCATTTCATAGCTATAAAAACACTGTATCAATTGATGTTAACAACACCCAACCCAATGCATCTCTGGATTTGATCCTTGCTATTGTTTTTAGTACTTCTGTTACTTTCTGAAATTCTGAAAGGCTGTTATATAGCTTACTGTAGTTACAACTACAGTAAGAGCGCTGTAATATAGCAACATAATTGCAACCCTATTTGGATCAGGAGGCTCTCCTCACAGTCACTCATGCCCTTGTCATCTAATGGTTGGATTATTGCAACGCACTCTACGTGGGGCTATCCTTGAAAAGTGTTCGGAGACTACAGCTGGTCCAGAATGCAGCCGCGCGAGCTATTGTGGGTGCACCTAAATACACCCACATTACACCAATTCTCCGCAAGCTGCACTGGCTCCCTATTGGTCTCCGGACGCAATTCAAGGTGTTGGTTATTACCTTTAAAGCCCTACATGGCTCAGGGCCAGGTTATCTTTGAGACCGTCTTCTACCGCATAGCTCCCATCAACCGGTAAGATCCCACAGAGTCGGTCTCCTCCGGGTCCTGTCAGCTAAACAATGCCGGCTGGCGGGCCCACGGGGGAGGGCCTTCTCTGTGGCTGCCCCAGCTCTCTGGAACCAATTACCTCCTGAGGTCCGGACCGCCCCCACCCTATTGGCCTTCCGGAAAGCGGTGAAGACCTGGCTTTTCCGGCAGGCCTGAGGCAGTTGATCTCACTACGGCGATCTTGCGAGACCCAGCCATGGAATGGGAAAAACATTTTTACGGGATATTGTTCGCATTGTTTTTTTTGCTGTAAGCCACCCAGAGTCCCTAGGGAGTTGGGCGGCATAGAAATGCGACAAATAAATAAATAAATAAAGTAAGTGCAAACAAAAATTTGCTCAGTCCAAATAAATTCTTGTCTATAACACCACCTATTATTTTGTGTATGTGTGATTATATACAAATCCACTTTAAAACAATTACCTAATGTGCAGTCTCTGATATTTGAAGTGCAGCCAATATATAGATCTCCAGATCTTACTGTACTAGAATTCCAACCTTTCTTCCCACAAGAAATAAAAGCAAAACATCAGGGCATCATTAAACTGAAGTCAAGGTGGGATGGGGGACAGAATATATTATTTTTCTTCTCATAAGAAATACATCATACAAGACCTGGAAGAAAACATGCCAGGGAAAACAGCAACTCCTATCCCAAGCAAATCTATGAAGAAACACAAAGCACCAACAATTTCAAACATTTTCTTCTCTAGGTGAGAGAAGCAAAGACTTCAAGGAAATACACCCCACCTCTTATTACCATTTGTTCATATATTACCACCCATACATCATTTCAATACCAAAACAAGAACTGTAAT
Organism: Ptyas mucosa; assembly: GCA_012654045.1. Taxonomy (NCBI): domain Eukaryota; kingdom Metazoa; phylum Chordata; class Lepidosauria; order Squamata; family Colubridae; genus Ptyas; species Ptyas mucosa. Next base: position 3,986,689 of record WNWU01000068.1, read on the forward strand.
GCCAGTAATAGACATCTTAAAGTTTCTAACTGTGAATAAGGTCTACAGAGAGCATTTCCACTAAATGGTAGCATCACGGATGAGAAACAAACAATCTGGAACCAAGTTTTGAGTCCATATTTGGAAATCTTCAAGTCTCTCCTACAGGTGAGCTGCAGACAGCTGCCAGTGTATTAGAACACATATTCCCTATAAAATCTGCTCTGAATACCTATTTAACAACAAGAACAACAATAGATTTCTATTTACTCAGGAAGGAATAAACTCTTGAGTTTAGGAGGCAGAAGAGAGGAGCATTTGCTAAAATGTTTAATTTCCACTCGTCACAATTAACATCTTTGGTATCCTTGCACTATACACCCAGACCCAAAACAAATAGCACGCAAACCCTAAAGATTGCTGGGTCTTTCTTCAGAATGAGCCATGCCATATCCCTGCAACTTTTTAAAAAAAGAATTAGAAAAAAAGAATCAACAGAGACATAGACATTAACAACATCTATAGACAATGCAAGAGACAATGAACCAGCCCAAAAGAGAACAAAAAGACTCCAGCACCTCTCCACCAGTATTCAGCACCCAGTTCAGCATGGATTAACTCCAAGGTTAACTTCAGACCAAGTAAGCAATACCCCAATCAAGAAATAAGCTAATAGTAAACAGCCAAGCAAAGAATCCCTAAAACCGCCCCCATCCAGGCATGACACCAGAATATAAACTGACAGCAAACAGCCCTCCTTACTAGCCCTGATGACTGTTACCTAGTTAGGGTAATAAAATGTCTGCAAGAGGACAAGCAAGCTCAGGCATCAAGGACCTTTCATTACAAATATTCTCCTTTATTAGAACCTCCAAGACCACCCCCACCAATACTGACTGGGGAAGCCATTAGAATATAAATTGACAGCAAACCCCATTCCTTACTATAACTGATGACTGTTACCTAGTTAGGGGTAATGAAATGTCTGCAAGAAGACAAGCAAGCTGAGAGAGCACCAAGAACCCTTCATTACAAATATTCTCCTTTATTGGAACCTCCAAGACCAACACCACCAATACTGACAGGGGAAGCCAGTAGAATATAAATTGACAGCAAACCACACTCCTTACTAGCACTGATGATGCTACCTAGCTTAATGAAATGTCTGCAAGAAAACAAGCAAGTTCCAAGAGCACCCTAGGACACCTCATTTCCCACCCTGACCTACAAACCTTCTCCTTTATTGGAACCCCCAAGACCACCCCCACCAATACCGACAAGGCAAGCCACCAGAATATAAAACTGATAGCAAATCCCATTCCTTACTAGCCCTGGTGATCTCATCTAGTTAGGGGCAATGAAACGTCTGCAAGAGGACAAGGAAGCCCAGAGGGCACCAAGGACCCTTCATTACAAATATTCTCCTTTATTGGAACCTGCAAGACCACCCCCAACAATACTGACAGGGGAAGGCAGTAGAATATAAATTGACAGCAAACCCATTCCTTACTATAACTGATGACTGTTACCTAGTTAGGGGTAATGAAATGTCTGCAAGAAGACAAGCAAGCTGAGAGCGCACCAAGGACCCTTCATTACTAATATTTTCCTTTATTAAAACCTCCAAGACCACCCCCACCAATACTGAACCTCCAAGACCAACGCCACCAATACAGACAGGGGAAGCCAGTAGAATATACAACTGACAGCAAACCCCATTCCTTACTAGCCCTGGCGACCTTACCTAGTCAGGGGCAACGAAACGTCTGCAAGAGGACAAGCAAGCACCAAGGAGCCCTCCAAAAAAGAAGGGGTTTAAAAAAGGACCCTTCGCATCTTCGCAACTCAGGCCTGTGGAAGAAGAGCGTTAAGAAAGACCCATTGTCTCCGCCGTTCCCATATTCGCCCTCCACAGAGAGCCCTTGTTCTCGGCGCCACACGTGTCGCGCAGTAACCCACGCTTCCCAACGCCGGACGGCCAACCGGCCTTCTCTTCTCTTCTCTCTTCCCCGTCCTTTGGCTTCACGGGCGCTCCTTTCCACCCACCGCAGTCCCACGGGCAAGGGATGTTGGGGGGGGGGGAGAAAGAGAGGCTGCCCGTTCAGCTCCGGAAAAAGAAAGAAAGCCACCGTTTTGGGAGTGGCCGGCCCCGACCGCAGCCGGAACGACGGGGCCAGCGAGGAAAGGTCACGCCCACATCCTCACGCGTGTCTCCGGGCGCGCGCGGGGGAAGCGGGGTGTGTGTGGGGGGGGGGGGTTGGCGGGGGGGGGGGGGAGTGGGGAGAAAACAAAACAAAAAAAAAACCACAAACCAGCTTGGGAGGAGGAAAGCCGTCTCGCGGACACCTCACCCCGCCCTCCCCTCCACAGCTCTCTCTCTCCCCCCCCCCCCCAAAAAAAAGTTGGCGGGCGGGCGGCGTCTTAAGAAAAACAGCGAGGTGGGAGGGAGGGAGCGTCCTCACAACGCTCGCGCCGGCCCGCCAGGAGGACCGGCGCGCGCGCACCGTTGCAGAGGGGAGGGGGGGTGTGCGTGGAGAGGAGGAGGGAGAGGGAGGAGGAAAAGTGGAGAGGGGGGGGCAAGCTGGCCAAAACTGAAGGAGAAGCCTCTCCCCTCCTCCCGTTTCTAGGGGCAACGGAGGGGGGGGAAATAACGGCCTCAAGGCAAAAAGCCCCCCCCCTCCCCCCCCCCCCCCCCCCCCCCCCCCCGCCCAGCCAGGCTCTGTGAACAAAAGCCGCGCGGCAGGAGGAGGAGGAAGGAAGAAGAGGACTGCCGCTGAGGGAAGATGATATTTGCCCGGCTCCTACGGGATAATTCTTTTCTCTCTCTCTCTCTCTCTCTCTTTCTCTCCTCAGCAGGTGGGCCGACTTTCCCCTCAGCAACACACACACACACGCACACACACTTCGGAAGGTGCTCTGCGCTGAGGTGGCGCCTTACCTGACGGCGGCGGCGGCGGTCCTTCCCCCCCACCCGCCCCCCGAGCTGAGGAAGGCGCTTTCTTCTCCTCCCGAGGTGGTGGATGCTTCGGGGACTTAGCCCAGAGACTCCCCCGCCATGCCGGCGACCTGCATGGCCGCCCCCTTCCAGCCAGCCGCCTGTTGCTGTGGGTCCTTTGAGGATCCGAGAGTGACGGGAAGGCTCGTTCGGGGGCTTTTTTTTTTCTCTCTCTCTCTCCTCTTCTCCTCGCTCCTTTTTCTTCTCGAGAGAGAACTCGGCAGCCCAGCACCGTTTCCCCGCCCCCGGCGCCTTCCCGATTGGCGGGCTTCTCTCAAACAGGAACAAACATCTCGCTCGCTCATTCGCCGGGAGCTACGCTACTCCTCCGTCCGCCGCCTTCCTCCTTCCTTCCGATTGGCTGGTTGGGACAGAGCGAGTCTCAAACCACCATACCGTCGTCGTCGTCGTCCCCCTCCCACCAGCCCGGACGCAAAGGCGGGGGACGGCCAATCGTATCGAAGGGATTGTCCAATGCTTGTCGCCATTGGTGTTTTCGGCACGTTTCGTTTCCCTGCCATTGGTCGATAGGGAAGCCACTCCTCGGCTTCACCAGCCGAGATCCTATTGCAAAGCGGACCACCGAGATCCTATTGCAAAGCGAGTCTTTTTCAACCTTGGCAAGTTTTAAGGCAAAGAGGTCTTCAAACTGGGCAGCTTTAAGACTTGTGGACTTCAACTCCCAGAATTCTCCAGCCAGCTGTGATGCACAGCTGCACAGCTGTGCTGACTGGAGAATTCTGGGAGTTGAAGTCCACAAGTCTTAAAGCTGCCAAGTTTGGAGACCCCTGTAAGGTGTGTGTGGACTTGAAAGTTCCAGAATCCCCTGGTCAGCACGCCGGCTAGAGAATTCTGGGAGTTGTAGTCCAACACGTGGTAAATTTGCCAAGATTGAGAAACTGAGGTAAAATAAAATCCAAAAAAATCCAAAAAAAGATAAGGGTGCCTTAACTGATTTGCAGCTACCTAAACAATAATTCTTGCTGAGAGGCAAGTGTAAATTTACCTTGGTTTTCATTCTTTTTTTTTAAACAAATATTTATCTCCTCTTTTGCAGAATTCTGAAGAACAGTTGCAGTATTACTCTTTTGCAGCAAAAAAACAACAAAATACTACAATATACAGACTTTCTTACAAACCTATTTATCCAACAGAGCAATTTTATGCAAAACTCTGAAAGAAATTAAAGGCAAGAGATAAGAAAGAAAATATAAATATTTCTTGCAAATAATCGTGACTTCCTTTAAATTTAGCACAGAACCTTATTCGTTCTGTTCAATTACAACTTGCTTGTCTTCCCCTCTCTCAGGATCTGCTTGCTCTTTCTTCAGATACCTGTTTTGCAATTTGACATTCATTATTCTTGACTAAGCCACTTCAGCATACTTTTGTATTCAGTCCACATTTAATGAGCACCTATTCTCCTAGCACACAAAATTCTTAACCAAATTTCCACTGTATTGAACTTTTAAAATATTTTTTCTTGATGAGTCATATCCCACTTCGATAGTTGTTTTTGTTTTGTATTGCATGAAAGAATTTGAGCATTGGACAATAACCAAAATAAAAATGGAACTGTGTATATTTTATGAAGAAATATACATCACAATTAGAACAAGTGGTATTCCCTGCGGAGTTTCGAGTTCTACTTTCCAACGGAAAGTTCACATGTCACGCTAGGTAAACCCAAACCAAAGCAATTAATTAATGTGATAGGTGAACCAAGGTGCCCTAGCTTGTAAATCATGATTTATGTATTAGGGTTTTGAGCTGGCCAGCCAACTGTGGCATCTTTATTAAATAATTGTTCATCAGCAGCTTAATGTCATGTGCAAACTAAGTTGGACTTTGTACGAAAGTTTTATAGCTGTCTCCCAAAATGACACAGCCTTTGAATATACACAAGAGTCAGAGAGGAGTGAAGAGCTAGGCAATCAGGGCAGTGAGACAACCGAGGCAGATTAGACTAGCACCTAATAATTTGTATCACTGAGCGCCAAATTTTTCAAATTTTTTTCAAATTTCAAATTTTTTTACTACCGGTTCTGTGGGTGTGGCTTGGTGGGCGTGGCATAGCCTGGTGGGTGTGGCTTGGTGGGCGTGGCAGGGGAAGGATACTGTAAAATCTCCATTCCCACCCCACTCCAGGGGAAGGTTACTGCAAAATCCCCATTTCCTCCTGATCAGCTGGGACTTGGGAGGCAGAGAATAGATAAGGGCGGGGCCAGTCAGAATTTTTACTACCGGTTCTCCAGAACTGGTCAGAACCTGCTGAAACCCACCTCTGCTGAACACCCAAGGAAATTACTATCAATTTATTGGATACATTAGGGCAAATAAAATAAATGCTACATGATTCTAGGACATAGGAAAGTCTTGTCACAAAACTTTTGTCAGTTCATTCATGAATATGGACAATTTGCCCACTTGCACTTAAGCAGTCCCAACATGACCTGGCAACATCTTTTTTCTCAGTGTCCCATAATGTTGCCATTATCTCATCTGTAGTCTACGAATGAGACAGATTTAAATTGGCTATACTGGTATTGAAGTAGTCATCCAAGGGTAGCTGCAAGACTGTTAACTTCTGTCTTGCATTATCTTTAGGGAGAGAACAGGTGAAGAGAAATTATTTGTGGAAGAACTGGGATCAGCAATGGGTACAGTTATTTATCTGTCATTATAATTTTCTGTCAATTAATGAAATGGTTGGTGACTCTTTCATTAGCAGTGCAGAAATTCCTGTCATGGTAACTGCTATATTTCACTTATAAATTCAATTATAGAAGCTGAATAAATAAATACATTGAGGAATTGCAATAAAAATAAATAACCAAAATAAGAATCTTACAATATGGTTTTGAAAATAAAAGAAACCACCAAATACTTTTCTTTTTAAAGGAAGTATTTACACAGATACACAGATAGTAATAATACTAAACCTCGCAAAAGTTTATGCCTTTTAATAAAATGTGTTAGCGGCAAAAGGTTGCTACCAGATTCCTTCTGGTTTTTTTACCTTTTTCATCTGAGATAAGCCTTCTAAAACAGCTGTTGCCAACAATTTTATATTGCTTCCCTCGTCTTACTATGCTCTCACACCTAAGGCAGGTAGTTTGCCTTATTTATTCATTAGATTATCTATATAGCTACCTTAGCTATCGCTCTATAGCAATTCAGATTTAAATAGCAAATTTGGTTGGGCAGAGGGTTGGACTAGATCAGTGGTCACCAACCAGTGGTCTGCAGACCACTGGTGGTCCACGAGAAAATTTTGGTGGTACGCAGAAAAATTATTTGCATTTTTTATATTGCACTAAATACTATTTATCTTTTTTTAAAAATCATATTAGTGGCCTGTGGGATTTAAAGTTACGAATTTAGTGGTCCTTGAGGTCTGAAAGGTTAGTAACCCCTGAACTAGATGACCTACAAGGTCTTTTCCAACTCTGTTAATCTTTATCTAAATAATCAAAGTGCATTACATAATAAAACATATTGCCCTAGAGGCCACTTTAAAACTTAAAAACAATCAAAAACAGTCCATAGAAGTGTAAAACCTTCCAACCCATTGTCCTGGGGAAAAAACCAGTTCTTCAGAATATTTTGAAAATAGTATGGCTTAAAATGCCTTACTGTATGTAACTGCAATGGAACAAATGTACCAAAACAAATGAAATAAAACAAATCAGATGATTTTTAAGGAAAATTGCTGCTAGTAATATTTTGAGGCCAGCAGCAAACAACTTCAACTGAAAAATCTCAGGATACGAATTTCATAATTAGCATGGTGAATCCACTGTTGGAAAAGGAAATTCCTTACTCATATCAGCCACATCTGCCTGCAGCTTTGTTTTTTCATACTATTTATAGGTATTCTGGAAAGTACGTCACTAACTGGTTCCTTATTAGATTAACATTTGTAGAACTTCTCAGGGAGATTTCATGGAATTCCAGTAGCTTAAATGGCTTGAAGTATGCTTCTTTTGCAATAGTTCATAAATAGTGAACAGCTTTTCCCATCACCTAAATATACCTGAGTGTACACGTCAAAGTGTATCCTTTTGATTTAATTGAAAAGTGAGGTGACAATATTAAATTTATGTCTACACTATAATAATAGCATTGCATAGATTTGACACAGCTATAAGGATCTCTATTGGACCAACATAAAAAGGGATATTATACACTCAGGAATTAACAAGAAGCTTTGATTGGTTTTCACTGTATAATTTGGTTCTTATTCTTCATATATGTAATCTCTCATTTTTACAAATACATTGGAGCCAGTAGTGACGGCGGCAGGAGGCTCCGCCCACCTTCCTGGAGATCTCTGCGTATGCGCAGAACGTGCGCGTGAGTGTGTGCGCACCCACGAGCAAACTGGTAGCGGCCAAAACTTCTTTCCATACAAATCTGCTAATTATATGCTATGTGTGATTTTTTTCCTATGACCCAAATGACAGATGCTTGAAAAGAAAGTTTCTGCAATCAACCCTGATTAGTAGAAAAGGCTATCCTGTTCCCTGTTTGTTCGTTTAAAACATTTATATCTTATATCAAACTCTGGGAAGCTCCCAATAATCTATTATAACCAAGTTAAACTTCCAACAGACAGTTCCTCAAAAAAATCTTCTCCCCCTACCTCACCCTATCCCAGAGCTTGTGCAGTGGGGGTGGTGGAGGGAAATCCAGCTTTTCAGTACTTTTCAGAAGGCTAGACAGGTAGAGGCCTGCTAAACTTCAGGTAGAAAAGTTGAGCCTGGATTACCACGGAAAAGACAAGTTTCCTGGCTCCCACAAGGTGGCAATGTTTAAGGGAAGGGACTTGGAACGCGCTCACTTTTTCTGATCTGGTAGGACAGGTACCGTTAGATGTCCTTAGAGATAGACAGTTCTGCAGGTAATCTGTGCCACTCAGGGCTTTAAAGATGATAATCACCACCTTGAATTGTACCTGGAAGAAACTGGGAACCAGTACAACACACTCTGCTTGCTGCTGCATTCTGGACCAGTTGTAACTTGTGATATTCAAAGGCATTCAAGCAAATGGAGGAGAACCCAACCCTCCATCCCCCAACCCTCAAAGCCCGTCCAACACTCCCAACTTCCAAGCTTATTTTTAGCAAGAGAAGACATATTAACCATGAAGAGCCTTGGTGGTGCAGCGGACTAAGTGCTGTTATGTAGCACTTAGCTGCCAGCTGCCTGCAATTAGTGCGAGTTCAAATGTCACCAGGCTCAAGGTTGACTCAGCCTTCCATCCTTCCCAGGTAGGTAAAATGAGGACCCGGATTGTGGGGGCAATAAGCTGACTTTGTAGAAACACCGCTTATGGGGGGCCAAAAGCCCTAATAAGTAGGTATATACAAAAGAATGAAGGCTATTGCTATAAGTGCATTGTAAGCCGCCTTGAGTCTTCGAAGAAGGGATCATATAAATTGAACTAACAAATAAGAATATGCATAGAAAGCTAGTAAAATTAATCAACTGCTTATTAATTTTTGTTTAATTATGCTATATTCAGTGTTAATTTTGGGACCAGCAGGGATATAATGTCCAATAGGCAGGGAATATTAGAGAGAAACTGAGTTGGGATGACTAGGGCTTTTGCTAGACAAGATTATTAAGTCAATATGGACAAGAATGTCTACAAAAGCCAAGAGAAGTATGGCTGAGAATACAAAGATAGGAAAAGGTGTCAGGATGCTATGTATATTATTCATTCATTCATTCATTCATTTAATTAATTTTTATACCGCCCTTCTCCCGAAGGACTCAGGGTGGTGAACAGTCAGAATAACATACCTATAATGTGAAATAAAGATAATTTAAAATAATTAAACCCATTTGGCTCATCAATTAAGATCCTCAGCGTAGAATTTGGATAAACTGAAAATTTATGCCAGTCCAGCTTGGTGAAATAGAAAGGTCTTCAAGGCACGACAGAAAGTACGGAGTATCCCTGGGGGTATCCTGTTCCATAGGGCAGGTGCCCCCACAGAGAAGGCTCTCTTCCTGGGAACCACCAGCCGACATTGCTTTACTGACGGCACCCTGAGGAGGCCCACTATTGAGAACTATATTTTCCCAATATATTGAGAACTAGCCCTGACCCTCCTGGGTGCTGGCCTTTTGTAAGGTCTTGAAGACCTGGTTTCGACAGAGAGCTTGTGGCCCTTGGTATGTAGTAGAGTCTACAACATGGTTGTATCATAGGGTTGGTTGGGTTTTGTTTCAGTCTCACCTGCCATATATGTAATTTCTTAGTGTGTTCATATTTTAATCTTGATTTTAATCATTCTTAGCTGACCAAAGTCATGAACTTGAATGAGTGGCTGAATAAGTTTAATAGCTACCCGTAAATAGGTTAGCAAGCTGTCTGAAGGTCTACGTACATTAAAGATCGAGTTCAGAAGAGTTCTACCTTAACAAAGTAGATGGTTGCTGTGCTGGGACCCCCAGTGTTTATTCCTATTATCCGTTAACAGAAAGCAACAGAAATATTTAGAAAATTAGAATATTACTTTAATGAAATAATATTTTATTAAATAATTTTAATCAATTTACGATTGCAGACTACAGAGGTTTGAAGAACGTTTAGGTTTGATTTGTTCATTTGTCATTTCTTCCTTGACAGTGCTTAAAATTGATGGTACAATAAAGGGAATGATAAAAACGAATCTTTTATCTATAATGTCTGTCCTCCTTCCCTCCCTCTCTCCCTGTCCTTACACCTTGTCAAAATCAACAAGCAGTTCATTCTGGCAATCAAGGATCAATGAGTGGCATCCCAAAGTGGTAATCAAGAATCAAAAAGGTCAGAAGTAGAGCAGTTTACACTGCAATTATATTCACTGGTACCTTATTTTGCTAATCTTGGCACCAATTATCTCATTCACTGTTTCTAAAGGAATAATAGCGTCCTCATGATGTGGCCATTGATTCATCTACAGGCACGGAGGCATCCTCAAGTTGTGTTAGATGTCCTAGTATTAATGTTTTTTTTTTCCCTACGAAAGGGGCTAGGATCTCTTCAGCTTTTGTTGACTGGTTTAGAAGTTACAGGATGCCCCATGAAGTCCCATTACCCCATGACAATTTTAGCTTTAAGGCCAGGCACTTAACTTCCATACACTTATTTACAAATCATATTCACACGTCTATTTTTCAAGCCAGCAGAAACTGGGGTGTTAATTTTAAACACAGATCTTGCCTGTTTTGAAAAAACCCCCCACCAGATTCACTACGGTTGGCTTTTAAAAAAAATATATGATAGATATGGTTATATGATATAAACCCTATTCTGTTGCCCTTTTCCCCCCCCTTGAATTGGGAGGTAGGAAGAAGGGAGGAAAAGGTATTTTTCAATGCTGTTATTATGGGCTTCCCAAAGACTGCACATTCTGTGTTTAAGAATAGTGTTTCCCCTTAGAAACCTAGGGTGGCTTTATTGGGCAAAACTGGTCACACAGATAAAATAAGATTAGAACAGTACTTAATCTGCAGTGCAGTGGTCTGCCTGGTTTAATCTGCTCTGGCAGATATGCTAATTTTGGACCTGGTTTAGGCAGGGGTGGTTAGTGATTTGCCAAAACTTGCCTCCTGCTTGGTTTTATAGCAATTTTATTAAAAGATTACAGCGATTACCCCCCCATTCCCCCCCACCCAACAAATCCATATTTCTTTTTTGGTAACCATTAAGGGATTAAATGTCTATGGAGATTCTCAGTCATCCAGGTTACGGTTGTCCCAAACAAAGATGCTTTTTCAAGAGGCAAGTAGATTTTCTTCTGCAAATGACCAGCTGTCTGCAAGGAGTATAAATCCTTCCATTCCCCACCATCCAGTCAGAACTGAGGAAGCTTCTTGGATGAGAAGCGAAACGTCTTCAAAGAAAAACCAGAAAGTCCAGCTGCCTCTTGAAAAAAAAAACACTTTTGGGAAAACCACGACCTGGATGACTGAGAATCTCCATAGACATTTAGCTATACACTACAGAGCTGAAGAAGCTTCTTGGATGAGAAGCGAAACGCCTTCAAAAGAAAAAAAAAATCCAGCAAGTCCAGTTGCCTCTTGCAAAAACCACCTTTGGGACAGTAAGGGATTAAATCGTGCAACCCCCCCCCTCCAAAGCAACCATTTGGAGTCGAGCGTGCGCTTGATTGAAAGCATCGCCCGCAGCATCATAGTTAATAACCTAAACTTGGCTCCATCAGCTTTTACCTCTGAACGGTGAGATTCCGCAGCGCCGCTCTCGCCCCACCACTCTGTTTCCTGGGTCCTTCTAGCCGCCTTTTGTCTATGGAAAGCACCATTTGCCCGGAAGGCGTCCTTTCCAGCGGAACTTCCGGTTTCTGAGCGGAACTTCCGGTTCCTGGGCTTTCTGCCCTCTGGCTTCAGAGTCCCCTGAGTGGGACTGCTTGAGGGAGGGTGGGTTTTTTTTCCCCTCCCTCGTCCCAGTGTTTCTGCCCCATATGGAGCCTCCTGGACAGCCGCGGGGTCCCGGATCCTACGGTCCCATGGACGGGATGGTTGACAAGGTAGCTTTTGCCTTTCTCAATGCCGGGGAAGCGAAGGATCGAACGTGTGTGGTTCTCCCGCCTGGTTCTTCCATATCGGATTGGAGCAATTGGAAGATAAGCTCCGCTGACCTTGAGGTTCTTGTGCCCCCCCATTGTAATGCTTGCTCTCAGTCGGATCCAGAATGTAACAGTAGCAGAGCTGGAAGGGACCTTGGAGGTCATCTAGTCCAACCCCACCCCCCCTTGCTCACGCAGGAGACCTGCACTGGGGATTCGAACCGCCGGCCTTTCTGATCGACAAGCTCAGTGTCTTAGCCACTGAGCCACCTAATGTGTGTGGGTGTGTGGGTGGTTTTTGCAAGAGGCAACTGGACTTCCTGGTTTTTTTTCTTTTGAAGGTGTTTCGCTTCTCATCCAAGAAGCTTCATCAACTCTGACTGGATGGTGGGGAATGGAAGGATTTATACCCCTTGCAGACAGCTGGTCATTTGCAATTCTTTTAGAGAGTCATTGAAGCCACTTGGAGGTTTCTCTGTGTACTCAGGGTCACCTGAGTGTAAGCAACAGACTTGGACGGGACCTTGGAGGTCATCTAGTCCCACCCCCTTGCTCACGCAGGAGACCTGTACTAGGGATTCGAACTGCCGAACTACCGACCTTTCTGATCGACAAGCTCGGTGTCTTAGCCACTGAGCCACCTAGTGCGTGTGGGTGTAGGTAGGAAGAACACACGGGATTAGATTAGGAAGCAGCGCAATCCCAGCCTTCCCAGGTTTAGAGCAAGTAGTCCCCAAAGGTGGTTTTTGCAAGAGGCAACTGGACTTTCTGGTTTTTTCCTTTGAAGACGTTTCGCTCCTCATCCAAGCAGCTTCTTCAGCTCTGTAGTGTATAGCTAAATGTCTATGGAGATTCTCAGTCATCCAGGTCGTGGTTGTCCCAGAGGTGCTTTTTCCGGAGGCAAAAGATCTTTCTTGTTTTTTCTTTGAAGACGTTTCGCTTCTCATCGAAGAAGCTTCTTCAGCTCTGACTGGATGGTGCGGAATGGAAGGATGCTGGCCATTTGCATTCCTTTTAGTGAGTTGTTGTGGCCACTTGGGAGGTTTGTCTGTGTCCTCAGATTCACCTGAGTGTGGCAAATGGGTGTGGAGCCTTCTTGGAAGTGTTGAAAGGACTGTATTATAGATTGGACATTGATGATATCATATCCCTTCCTGTTGTGGCCCGCCAGCGGCCTGCATGGATTGTTGCTGATCCCGACGACGAGGAGGCTGGTGTGGTGCTGCGCCTGCAGCCTGTGCAGCCGGCGCTCAAGTCGGAAAGCGAGGAGGCTGAAGAAGATGTAGTGCCAGAGGCAGGGATTCAACCAGGGCCTTCAGAACCTCCAGAGGCTCCTTCAAGTGAAGAGAGTGAAGTGGAGGAGCCTCTTCTCAATGCTCGAGCATGCAGGGCTGCCAAAAGGCAGGAGGAGGTCTCCTCTAGAGTAAGGCTTGGGGCTAATTGGCCACTCCCTTAGCCTCTTTAAGTTTGCACACAGCTTGTAAAAAGCTGCAGGAAACAACGTTCGTTCGTTCGCTGATCATTGAGTTTGGATTTTCTCTGCAAACCTGGCTTCTGGGCTTTCTGCCAACTCTTGTAAGACTCTATCTTATCTGTGGAATTTCTGGCAGGTTGTTAAGAATGTTATATTAACAGCCTGCATTTGCAAAAGACTGTGTTTTGAAGTAAACTGAGTTTTGTTCAGAGTTTGTGTGTGCTACATTCTTTGGGATCCATAGCTGGGGCAGAACACTCCCCCTCTGTTGAGAGAGGGCTGTTCAATTTTGACATAGATGGCCTCTTTGAATCTTTCCATTCCCCGTGTATCTGAAAGTATACATGTATCATAAAGGGTTATACGTACAAATCAAATGGTTTCTCTGGGGGATAGAAAGTTATCTCCCATGAACATGGTTTTAAATTTTTAAAATTTTACATACGCTGTTAAAATCATAGGAAAACATACTTCTTGGTGCTGGTATATTACAGCTGAGATACTTAGAACTCTAATGCTTAGTGTTCTGTTTTTCTTTCCTTTTTAATAAAAGCACAAGATGGATCATTCATATGAACTGACACCAGAAGAATTCAGAGTAAGCCGAGAATGTATTAAAGAGAGCTTCTTATACAGATGTAAGTAAAATGTTCCTTGCTTGTGCTTTTTGTTGTTGAGCCATGTCCTTTCTTGCCACATAATCAATAATTGATTTTATAAGTGATACAGTTTACATAGATGTACAGTTCAGTTATGTTACTGGGTTATCCCTGTTGGTGAGGGGACACGTCCATATAATACACACATTGGTGATACGTTGGGCTTACAAAATCATCTTTCAAGAATGAGACAGTTACTCCAAGATGGTGAAAAAAATCTAATACCACTTATAAAATACAGTATTTTTCAGAGTATAAGGAGGAAAATAAGAAAAATGCTGATTGGCTGGTGGATCGGCCCCCCAGAATACCCCCAATCAGCTGTTCCCAGAGATGAATTTTAGCAATAGGTTCCTTGGTTGTGAGCTCTGTGCCTTGCTTTTTTTTCTGCCTCTGAAAGCCTCTGAAACAGAGCTTCAGAAAAAAAGATTCTGAAGCTCTGTTCCTGAAGCTTTTTTTTTTTTTGAAGCTTTGTTTCAGAGGCTTTTTTTCTGAAGCTTCCTTTCAGAGGCTTTTTTCAGTCTCTGAAACCTCCGTTTGAGAGGCTGGGCAGGGCTTGGAGTATAAGATGCACCGGAGTATAAGACGCATCTTAGTTTTTGGGGAGGAAAATAAGAAAAATGCTGATTGGCAAGTATTCCGAGAGTACCCCCAATCAGCTGTTCCCAGAGGTGAATTTTAGCAACAGGTTCTTTGGTTGTGAGCTCTGTGCCTTGCTCTTTTTTTTCAGCCTCTGAAACAGCTTCAGAAAAAAGGACTCTGAAGCTCTGTTCCTGAGGCTTTTTTTCTGAAGCTTCTGAGCTTTTTTCTGAGCTTTTTTCTGAAGCTCTGTTTGGAGGCTTTTTTTCTGAAGCTTCGTTTCCTAGGCTTTTTTCAGCTTCTGAAACCTCCATTTGAGAGGCTGGGCGGGGCTACATTCAGAGTATAAGACGCACCCGGATTTTCACCCTCTTTTGGGGGGGGGGAAAGGTGTGTCTTATGCTCTGAAAAATACAGTAAGTGTGGGTTCAGGGCTGTATGAAAATATTTCTGTGTCCCACATTGTAATCTAGTATATGTGTCTTAGGATTTATGCAGCAGTGGACGAGATGATTGCACATATTTTCATGTGAAACAGGATTCAGTTTCACTCTCCATTGTTGAAATACAGAGACGCCTGACTTACTTCCTAACAGTGTGGACAATTAACCAGTGGAACAGCTTGCCTCCAGAAACCGTGGGCGCTCCACCACGGGAGGCTTTTAAGAAGAAACTAGACAACCACTTATCTGAAATAGTATAGGTTGTCCTGCTTGAGCAGGGGGCTGGACTAGAAGACCTCCAAGATCCCTTCCAGATCTATTCTATTCTATATATCTCCTATTCCAACACCTACATTATGCTGAGCCACAGACTCTCATTTATAGATTACAGTGACCCACAACACGGGAACCTGAATTAAGTCACATTATGGCTTAGCAAGTATATCAACCCCGTTTGTGTGTTGCATTTTTATCTCATCTTCTAGAAGCTAAGAAGAAGGTAGACGTTTCCAGACGCTTAGATTTAACAACTAAGATTCGTACAGTAACTCTGTGAAATAATTTGATGGAGTAAGAAGTCATCTAATGGTCAGAGAAATATTTGTACTTGGGTTCCCTTGCTATTGACTTGAAAGTTTTCTGATTTGCACTATCTGAAACATATTTACAGGTTTCGTGTTTGTTGCTCAGGACGTACTGAAATTTTACCTCCTCACAAATATTCATTTTCCTCCCCTCTTCTTAGGTTTGCCCTTCTCAACTTTTGCCATGGTGGTCACCCATATATTAGTTCGTAAAGGTATGTTCCGAATACCTTTAAATTTGAAAGTCTGCCATTTTTCATTTTTCCTTTGTATTATTTTGCCTTCATATACTGCTCTTGATCGTAGCGTAGTTTTATGTAATATTCTTTTTTAAAAAAGCTGGTGAATGAAATACTCCACTGTTATTGAACCAGTACCTCAGAAATAATAACAACAACAACAATAATAATAAAAATAAAAATGAGACAGTGAAGATCTTGTGGGACTTTCGAAGACAGACGGATCGTCATTTGGAACATAACACGCCAGATATCACGGTTGTGAAGGGCCAAAGTGTACAATTTATTGATATCACTGTACCAGGAAACGTAAAGAGTCGAAGAAAAAGAACTGGAAAAAAAAATCACAAAATATTGTGACCTGGCCATCAAAACTACATGGCTACACGTAACAGTGATACCAATTGTCATCGGGGCACTTGGCACCATGTCCAAGAATTTTACAAAACACATCAAGAAATTGCAGCTTCCTGCAATAACACCAGCGGAACTGCAAAAAACTGCACTACTTGGAACCTCATACATCTTAACAAGGTACTTGATTGATACCTAGGACGCTGGCAGCAACCCGTATCAACCATTAGCACCAGTCAGTGGTATTTATGACACATTTTTAAATGATCAGTTGATTGAGTTTCATGTTTAATGAATAAAAGAGATGATAATAATAATTGATTTAATCTTCAATTCGATTCATAGTCTAGAACTGGAAAAAACAGTTAAAAGTCCTAACCAAACTCCTAAGAGGTGTTAAAGTAGTGTCTGAATATATAGGCAGTTCCGAGTAAGGTGTATTTTTGCAAAGTGAGGATACTCAGGTCTAATAAGTTCAAAACTTCTATGTATCTAGGCAATCCTTTGGGTATTGCTTCAAGGGTTCCTATTACTATTGATGCAACCATTGATTTCTTCCTCCACAATCACTCAACTTCAATTTGCAGATCGCAATATTTTGTTACTTTTTTCCAGCTATTTTTGTAATTGTTATTAACTTTATTCATTAAACATGAAACTCGGTCAACTGAACATTCAAAAATCCATCACAAATACCATTGACTGGTGCTAATGGTTGATACGGTTGCTGCCAGCGTCCTAGGTATCAACCAAGTACCTGCTTAAGATGTACGATGTTCCGAGTAGCATAGTTTTTTGCAGTTCCGCTGGTGTTATTGCAGGAAGCTGCAATTTGTTGATGTATCTTATAAAATTCTTGGACATGGTACCAAGTGCCCCGATGACAATGGGTGGTGGTGGTGGTGGTGGTGGTTGTTGTTGTTGTTGTTATTATTATTATTATTATTATTATTATTATTATTATTATTATTACCTTGCAATCTGTATATCTTAACTCAGTGGTTCTCCATCTGTTGTCTGCAGACCCCTGGGCCACTTTAATCACGGGGTCCATGAAGGATTGAACACATTTTATGATTTTATGACTTGGGGGTCTGTGGCCCCAAAATGTATTTAAAGGCGATCTGTGATGAAAAAAAGGTTGAGAACCGCTGTCTTAACTGATATATGGTGTTTAGAAATTCTGCAAGGGGGGGGTCCATTCCTAGGTTGACATATTGTGCAAATCTTTAATGATGACTTAAATTATATGTCTAATTGTGGGGGGAATGAACCTAAATGATATAAACATGCTGAAAGTGAGATAATTGCCTGGTTATTTTTTTTACAAAACAGTTTTGTATCGTAACTTTCCTTTTTTCCCCCCTCTTAATGTTGATCAACAGGAACCCTCACATCTCATCCGAAGTTCGGTGCTCTACCAAAAATGGCATGTGAGTTTTCATTCATATCAGACTTCCGTTGTACCTAATGGCTCAGAGTTGAGGGTGAAGATTCTCATTCTTATTTAACAAGAGAAAATATTATGCACCTTTTAACAGATGCTATAAGAAATGTGGCACGAGAAGCAGGTCAATGTAATAGGACAATAGTATCAAGGTTCAAAATTTAGATGCCGGTGGCCTCTGCCTATTTAGCAGGGTCTCCAAGGCTGTTTCGCTCATTGATCCCTCTGTTAAGTTTCAGATTGTTCATCAACCCTTAAACATTTAGTATATGAAAATAATTTAATAAATAGTAAATGAACTAATAGTACTATTACTAATAATATCAACCCCTTGATACAGTAGTATTGGGGGTCAACGTAGAGTAGAGTAGAACAGAACAGAGAATTTTCTATTGGCCAAGTGTGATTGGACACACAAGGAATTTGTCTTGGTGCATACGCGCTCTATATAATCCTGTTCTATAGGAATGATATAAAATGACACATGTACAAATGTCACCGTTTTGGCTTGCATTCCAACTGTTGACATAAATGCTCAATTTTCAGCATTTGTGTGGCTAAAGTTGTCAGGCATGTCATCATTTACACCCCTGAAAAAGACATCTATGTCACTATCTGGGACTATATGCCAAGTAAAGTAAGGGCAGGTAGGTAGGTAGATAGAATTAGTCCTCGACTTATGACCACGATGGAGCTGAAAATTTCTGTCGTTAAGTGAGACATTTGTTAAGTGAATGTCGCCCCATTTTTTTATGACCTTTTTTATCACAGTTGTTAAGTAAATCACTGCAGTGGATAAGTTAGTAACCAGGTTGTTAAGTGAATCTGGCTTCCACCATTGACTTTGCTTGTCAGAAGGTCTGAAAAAGTGATCACATGACAATGGGACACAGCAACGGTCATAAATAGGAACCCGTTCCCAAACATCTGAATTTTGGAGGCTGCAAAAGTTGTAACTGTGAAAAAAATGGATCATAAGATGCTTTTTGCAGTGCCGTTGTAACTTTGAATGAACCGTTGTAAGTCGAGGACTACAGACAGACATGGATGGATGGATGGATGATAGACAGATAGGTAGATGGATGGATCGACGGATGATAGATAGATGGATGGATGGACAGAAGATAGATGGACGGATGATAGATAGATAGACAGATAGACAGATGGATGGATGGATGGACGGACATGATAGATGGATGGATGGATGATAGATAGATAGATAGATAGATAGATAGATAGATAGATAGACAGACAGACAGACAGACAGACAGACAGACAGACAGACAGACGGATGATAGATAGACAGATGGGTGGATGGATGGATGGATGGATGATGGACAGATAGATTTATTTCTCATTTTCCTTAACTTCTGAAAAAAATAGAAATACAAATAGGAAAAGTAGGAAAGCTATAATACAACCCTGTCCATGTAGACTTGTCTATACACCTAAACTATAGCAAGGATTTTGGCTCTAGACTCTAGTGATCTCATCAGGAGTTTTATCATCACCTTGTTGAAAAAGAGGGAGAAAATACTGTTTGCTTAGAAAATTTATAAGTTCTGTGTGCGTTGTCATCAAGAAATGGAGGGGAAATGCTTCGAAAATTAAAAAGTGTGTTTTAAGGAAGAGATTGTTTCTGTGTGTGAGAGACCTTTCACGGATTCCATTTTAACTGTTGTTTTGTTTAAAATGTCATTTTATCAAACCTCTTAAAAGAGTATTTGCCTTCCTTTGTAAACAAGTTGCAGGAATCTGTGGATGGTTTGCTGGCAAGATATCTTACATAAATGTATGCAAAGAGAAGTTTATGAACCTAAAGGATTCACCCTTGGGAGAAATGTTGAAGAATGAATCACGGTAAGAATTTTTATTGAGATTTTCATTTCTGTTTTAAAATAACAAGGTCACTGCATACTGCTGTTTACTTTTCCCATTACAATAATACAGGCCATGTCTTCAGAAAAACGAATACGGTCTACATATGAGTGGCATCAGCTTGAATTCCAAGACTTTTTAAAAATATTAAATTGTCAGTTTCTTTTAGCCTGGGACAGCATCAACTTGGTGATAATACTGATTGGGTTTGTTTACATTTGCCTTAGAATCAGAAAAGAAGGTTATGAGTTAAAAAATGTACACAAATGGAAACATTGGACATTTATTCAAGTCTTTCAAAAGGTAGTCTTGCTTGAAAGAGAAGATAGAATAGAATAGAAATAGAATAACAGAGTTGGAAGGGACCTTGGAGGTCTTCTAGTCCAACCCCCTGCCCAGGCAGGAAACCCTACACCACTTCAGACAAATGGTTATCCAACATCTTCTTAAAAACTTCCAGTGTTGGAACATTCACAACTTCTGCAGGCAAGTTCTTCCACTGATTAATTGTTCTAACTGTCAGGAAATTCCTCCTTAGTTCTAAGTTGCTTCTCTCCTTGATTAGTTTCCACCCATTGCTTCTTGTCCTACCCTCAGGTGCTTTGGAAGAGATAACTAGTTGGAACATATTTAAGAATAACATTGCCAAACTTCAGTGCTTAAACTTTGTCTTTGTAGAGCGATGTTTATGCAAAGTACTTTTCTTGAAGCCGATGGGACTTCAGATTGTTTGAATTGTTAAATTAGTAACTCGGTTGTTCAGTGAACCTGGCCTCCTCATTGACTCTTGCTTGCCAGAAGGTCGCAAAAGGGGATCCGATGACCCCAGGACACCACAACCGTCATAAATGTGAGTCAGTTGCCAAGCATCTGAATTTTGATCACGTGATCAAAAGTTGGAGCATAAGGAAGGCTGAGCGCCAAAGAATTAAGGCCTTTGAACTGTGGTGCTGGAGAAGACTCCTGTGAGTTCCTTGGACTGCAAGGCGATCCAACCGGTCAGTCCTAGAGGAGATCAACCCTGACTGCTCTTTAGAAGGCCAGATCCTGAAGAGGAGACTCAAATCCTTTGGCCACCTAATGAGAAGGAAGGACTCGCTGGAGAAGAGCCTAATGCTGGGAACGATTGAGGTCAAAAGAAGGAGGGGATGACAGAGAATGAGGTGGCTGGATGGAGCCACTGAAGCAGTCGGCCTGAGCTTAAATGGACTCGGGGGGATGGTAGAGGACAGGAAGGCCTGGAGGAACGTTGTCCATGGAGTCGTGATGGGTCGGACATGACTTCACAACTAACAACAGTAGAAGGATTATGAACATGTTATAAAATGGCAAAAAAAATTGAGTTTGAAAAGGCTATTCCCCCTCCACCTTCACACAGCTTTCTTTTAATAATAGTATAAAAACGAAATGAAAACTTCAACACTGAAATTGGCTCCAATAACTTTCCTTCCGATTTCCATATCTGTTAAAGTTCCTCCTGAGTCAGATATCTTCTTTCCCTTCTCCTTCCTTCCTTCCTTCCTTCCTTCCTTCCTTCCTCCCTCCCTCCCTCCCTCCCTCCCTCCCTCCCTCCCTCCCTCCCTCTCTCCCTCTTTAAGATGTGTGATCTGGAAAGCACATTCTGGGAATGGAAGCTGTTGCCCAGTTTGAGGAAGCTGTGATTTAAATAGTTGTCTTTATTGTTACAAACGTACATTGGGGTTGTTTTGAGGAAGAGGTTCCAACAAGTACACAGGTAGCCCTCGACTTACGACCACAATGGAGCCCAATATTTCTGTTGTTAAGTGAGACATTTGTTAAGTGAGTTTTGTCCCGTTTTTACAACCTTTGATGCCACAGTAGGTAAATGAATCGCTGCAGTTGATAATGTTAGCAAGCCGCTTGTTAGGAAATGAGTATTACTTACCTTGTTGGGTTGGCAATATATAAACCATCAATGTAGCTTTAAGACTGCTGTACTGCATCATACTGTGTCCTGATTGGTTAGCCCTGTAGCCAATCTCCTTAAGAGGGAGCTAGAAACATGGTTTGTTTCTCTTTGCTGTTCTTGCTCTCTGATATCTCTGTATGCTACTGTTTGCAAATCCAGAAGAACTGTTTATTGTGAATGACTACGGCGACTGGTAAGAAGGCTTTGTTATTGGATTATCCCTGGACTGTCGTTTTGCTATCTCCTGCTTTATATGAGCCGAGGTGGTGCAGTGGTTAGAGTGCAGTACTGCAGCTACTTCAGCTGACTGCTAGTTCAGCAGATCAGCGGATCAAATCTCACCAGCTCAAGGTTGACTCAGCCTTCCATCCTTCCGAGATGGGTAAAATGAGGACCCAGATTGTTGGGGGCAATATGCTATTTAGTATACTGTCGATTGTTGTAAGCCACCCAGAGTCCTCGGAGAGTGGGCAGCATAGAAATATGAATGAATAAATAATAATAATAATAATAATAATAATAATAATAATAATAATAATAA